>JAJMID010000082.1:0-60885 GCA_030583405.1 Sugiyamaella americana
TCCGGCGGCCGGGCTCTGCCCGGACCCGTTGTTCCTCGCTACGCGAGGAATTGCTAAGACCGTATGTATACTGTTGCCTTCCTCGCGTAGCGAGGAACAACGGGTCCGGGCAGAGCCCGGCCGCCGGAGGCAATGGGGGGAGGGAACTTACATTTGAGAGATATGATCAGCTATTTCAGCCCATAATTGGTCAACATTTTGATCTAATGATTGTAATGCATATTCTTTAAGTCTATAATCTGGTTCATTTAAAAGAGCAAGAATTGGTGACGTTGTTGCTAATGCCATTTTTGATTTATAATCTTTATCAATCAATTATCCTTTGTTTTCCTGTTCTTTTTCTTCTTTATAATCAATTCAATCAGTTTTACAAGTTTTATTGTGTTTTACTATTTTCTTGTTGTTATTGATATCTAATTTATTCTTGTTTCTTCTATTATCTAATCATGTAATGGAAATAGGAAGAAGTGCGAACAAGTTCGATGTCTCTATGATCAAGAATCTCAATATTGAGTAGTTATGGCGTTGAATGTGCCACTTGAGCCGCGCCTCGTAATCAACCAAAGCGTTGCAAAATATGAGGTTAAAATGTATATTAGAGGAGATGTCAAGGTTGAACAATAATTAGGAGACAATTATACAATTAATTTTGAATTAATTGTATAAGAATAATATATTAATCACATTATCTATTTAGGAGACGGTTTCTAATGAGCTAATATTTAGCGCTCTGGCGGCATAGAGTATGTTCGTATCTTGGTGTAAGGCTTCCATTAGGCATACTGTTACATCGGCACGAACCTTCACAAGGGGGTGTAGTTACTATATAATTTCTATGCAATTGATTCTTCGCGTAGCGAGGAACAACCTCCGGGCAGAGCCCGGCCGCAGGTAATTGTGGCAAGAGCAGTTTCAGTGTGGGATTGATAATTAATTAATTAAGATAATATGTTTCGATCCTAGAGCGTTGCCTCTGCTGAGCTTTACCAGGACGATCCTATAGCATCCCCATGTAAGAATAGAAAGAACTCCAATTGCAAATAATATATCTATAATAGGACCAGATAAAGTTGTAGAACTTGTGGTTCTGGAAAGATTCTATTTGAGTCATTAATATTTATTTTGGTGTATATTCTATGCTGCAGTTTAAAACATTATTTATATATGAAAGTTGATAATAACAGAGTCCCGCCCTTTCCAATATATCCCAGTATGTAACTATTATCATTGATATACCCGTGCTAATTCCCTACTAAAAGTATAATTTTTATTATGTTTCAAGAATATAAGGACAGTGACATGTTGGTTATCAACATCCGATTCGATAGCTACGAATCTTGATCGGTTTCGCTTGAATTCAATCCTTCTTATACGAAACTTATATATATTCCTACATCCTATAGAAATTAATCTCTTTATCTAATATTACCTGCTTGATCTATCTATGAAATTATAATTAATAGGACTTAATGGCGAAGTTAATTCTAGAAAAATTGAAGATCGCCCATCTCATGTATAATAAGAGTGTTGATCTACTTCCAAATAGTGAGTTAAATTTTCACCTAGCTGAACTCGCAAATGTTCACTTCTATCAAAGTAAAATGTAGCAGAATGACACTATAGGTTAATATAAATTATATTCCTTACAATTGATAATAAGTTCATGATTTTGCGATTTCCTTTGACATTGATCTCACTGGGCAAAACATAATGGACGATTCTACTGTATAAATTAAACTGCTTATATAACACGTGATACTATCCATCTACATTAAACACAATTAAATAATACTTTATCCAACAAACCAGATACTTGGTAAGCTGTAATTCTCTTTGGACTAACTCGCTCTTCTCTTCTCCACCTTTCAACTACTAAACTAGCCTTATTTACTCGATGCCTATGTGAGGCTTATCAATCGGAGTTAACATTACTAACATAAACTGCATCTTACTATTATCATGATCTAGGTGATTCCACGCCACCACCGGTACGCCACTTAAACAACTATTTATTTACATGATCTTGCCGTTTACTCACTCATTTTGGATTACTTCTCTCACTTCATAAATTAAATCATTCCTTTTATATTTAATCTAACGAACTAAGAGCATACTCGTTATCACCATTCTCTCTCACTAATACATAATCACTCTCGTCAACATTATGTCTGAAGAAGACCAAAGTTATCCTGTCCATCTCTACATTTATGATCTCTCTAAAGGTTTGGCAAGGCAGCTTTCTCCACAACTTTTAGGAACACCAATAGAAGGAGTTTGGCATACATCAGTAGTAGCTCATGGTTTAGAAACCTTTTATGGACAAGGAATTCAACAAACTCGACCAGCTGAAACACACCATGGATATCCCGAACAAATAATTCAAATGGGACGTACATCAATTCCCCCAGAAATATTCACAGAGTACCTTAATGAAATTAAAGAAAGATATACAGCAGAAGCATATGATCTATTTGATCACAATTGTAATCACATGTCAAATGAAGTATGTGAATTTCTAGTTGGTGAAGGTATTCCTGCTCATATCACTTCTCTTCCACAAACCGTCTTACAAACGCCATTTGGCCAAATGTTAAGACCAATGATAGACCAAGCATTTCGTCCTGTAGTTCAAGCACCAACATATAATCCTTAACCTCCTATCCTCTTCTTCGCCTCCGGCGGCCGGGCTCTCTGCCCGGACCCGTTGTTCCTCGCGCAGCGAGGAAGGCAAATATTGTGCAAATACTATACGATCTTATCAATTCCTCGCGTAGCGAGGAACAACGGGTCCGGGCAGAGCCCGGCCGCCGGAGGCAGGCAGCGAATGAGTGAAAGTTGTTTTATATTGTTAATAAATAGCTACTTAGTTGAATGGGTTGCTCTTTTTTAATTTATTATTAATTTCCGTTGAGGAGAGGAAAATGAGTGAAAATAGCATGGTTAAAGTATTTAATAAAGAAGTCTTGTTCTAATCTTGAATGGAGTTTGTTCAAGTTTTTCATATAAACTTCTAATATCTGCTTCTTGAACATCGGAAATATCAGCCATTAAATAGGCAATATCACCTTCGGAATCAGAGAATTGTTTCTCAATGTTATGGTCAGCAAAGATTTCATTTACAGTACGTAAAACACCTGGAACGTTTTGATGGATATAGAGAACACGTACAGAATTAACTTGATCTTGTGAAACAGTACGAAGATCGACTTCTGGGAAGTTAACAGAACCAACTGATGATCCTTCATTGATATATTTAACAAGTGCAGAACCAACTTCAATACCAATGGCAGATTGTGCTTCTTCAGTAGATCCTCCAATGTGTGGAGAAAGAATGATATTGGTCAAGCTGGTTAATTCAGTTGCCCAAGAGTTTAAGTCATTGCTAAATAATCCTGCGCCATTCTTTGCTGGTTCATGTGGGAAAACATCAAGTGCAAAACCGGCAACACGTCCAGATTTTCTTGCTTCAATTAATGCAGGAATATCAACTACAGTACCTCTTGAAGCATTAATTAAATATGATCCTTGTTTCATTTCATTAAATTGTGCAGTAGAAAGCATACCTTTTGTTTCTGGTAATTCTGGTACATGTAAAGTGACGAAATCAGCATTATTAAGTAAATCTTTTAATGTTGGCACTTGTTTTGCTGTACCCATTGACATTATCATGACAACATCATAATAAATAACATTCATACCCATTGCTTCGGCTAATACTGATAATTGAGCACCAATATGTCCATAACCGATTATACCTAAAGTTTTACCTCTAATTTCCCAACATTTAGAAGATACTTTATTCCAGGTACCAGTATGTAATTCAATTGATCTATCTCCTAATTGTCTAGCAAGGGTAATAATTTCAGCAATAACTAATTCAGCTACTGATCTGGAGTTTGAAAATGGTGAATTGAAAACAGCAATACCTTTCTTTGCGGCATATTGTAAATCAACTTGATTAGTACCAATACAAAAACAACCAATACATACTAAATTACTAGCATGAGAAAGAATCTTTTCAGTTAACTTGGTTTTTGATCTAATACCAATAGCATGAACATCCTTAATTTTTTCAATTAATTCTGCTTCTGGAAGAGAAGACTTGTGATATTCAATTTGGTATCCTTGCTTACTAAGAAGATCAATCGCAGTTTGGTTAACATTTTCTAAAAGAAGAATTTTGAAATCATTAGTATCGAAAGGTTTTAAAGGTTTTGGTTTTGTGATGGTTGATGATCTTCTATTTCTAGAACTGAGAGAGGATGGGAAAGAGTTGGTTGGGGAAGAGGATAAAGAGACTGAATTGGTGAAGGAATTAGAAAGGGTTTTAATATTTTGAGGAGAAGTCATTGTTGTTAATTGATTTATTGAATAATTAATTAATAAAATTAAATTATGCTTAACGGTTAACGTCTACCTCTTTATACTTATATATATAACTTCGCTAAACAAAATTTGTATGAAAATTCCAATTCACCTAAATGACTCTATTATGCACTCATACTGCAGTCCTTATTCCCCGAAATTTTTCAAGATCCATTGTGAAAAAAATTCTTTATTTAGTAATACTTAATGACGATCTATTTGATCCGATGCAAGTTTTTATTATTGTGGAGTTGGGTCATAGCAGGTAAGTTTGGGAAATAAACGATAAATGAGAATAATATATAACAATTTAAAGTAAACCATAGCATATCTTAATCTAAACGTATATTATTCATGGATTTTAAACGAGATCTATGACCATCTCCTCCTTCTCCTCCTACTGGCTCCTCTAACGTCGGAACTTTACGTCAGTCTCTTCTATCATGCATCATCGCCTTGTCATTACACATGCGAAAACCTCACCTAAATTTATTGGTTAGATAACAGCCGTTAAGTCAGGTATAAAGAAATTTTCATTTATCCGGTTAGAAGAAGAGTGCCCACATTACACGATCAAATAAGCTGATTAATATATAGAAGTGAAAAGTAAAATGAATAATTGCCATGACAATGAATCGTCTAGCAATAAGTTTAATTGTCAAAATCAATTGGTTGTTCTCATTCTCCGTGACAAAATATTCAATTCACGTGATAATTCGCAATGCCGATCTATAGTACCGATATCGGTGATACATCGCTAACTTCGTATAAGGTCGTGTACAACTTTTAATCTGCGATCCAGCATCGCCTCCGGCGGCCGGGCTCCGCCCGGACCCGTAGTTCCTCGCGTTGCGAGGAAATATAGCTTATAGTAACATACATGTATTGCTCGAAATCAGGTTGAAATAGTCGCGTGATATATATATACTTAAGTTATCATAGAAGTTGCACTCTGTATTCGTCTCAAATACCGAACCAATAACTTGGTGAATCTTTTCTTATATAGTGTATCGTTAAGATATAAATCATATATTTTACATCATATAACAGTTAATAAACTGCGAATATTTTATTCAATGAACAAATAAATACATAAAATAGGAACTTTTCATACTTGCGTTTAAAATCAGGTGTAATCCTATGACCAAATGATTTATTGAAAAGATTGGTTTTACGGAATAGAGAAAGCGAAGAAGGAGAATAGCTGAATGAGCGGGATCTATATCTGCCTATACGATCAAACACTGTGCAATTGTGGGAATTCCTGATGAATATAGAATTAATTATGTATAATTTTTAACAGTTCTTTATATCTAGCTAATTATAATTATAATATATACAGATTTCAATTAAAGCAAATCTTTATGCTCCGTATGATACGGATGAGGATAATGCAAATCAAACACATATTGATGTCCCTATCGAGCACATAAGCTAAATCAGTATCTTCAGATTTGAGTAGTCCTCGATACTATTATTAAATTCGTTCTATTATAACGTATCTATAAAAATGTACATAATGCAATTGTTCGCGAAGCGAACAACAACAGGTCTGGGCGGAGCCCAGCCGCCGGAGGCAAGCGAGGTTAATTTCTAGCACCAGGTTTAAAACAAAGAATATCGTTCTTTCCAACATCAATTGGAACATCTTCAGAAATTTTAACACCACCAACACCTTCAATAGCAGCAATTGGAATATCACCCATAATCTTACGACAAGCTTGACCAACAGTAGTTCCACGCCGTAATAAGACGCAATCTCTGAATACTTGGCTACCACCAAAATTATGAATATTTTTCACTGGATATACTGGTACTAATTCTAAAACATCAGCAGCTGCTTGTAAAACTTGTACAACACCAGTTGATCCAAATCTATATAGTACTAAATCTCTTACATCTTCAACTCTTTGTTTTAACTTATCGTCTAATTCCTTGAGATTTGAATCTGGTAAATCTTCCTTTGTATCAAGAAATTCAGTTCCTTCTTCATATTCTACATACCCTTGTTTTGCCAATTTTCTTATAAATACTTCAGTAATTGCTGATGTAACAACTGCCTTTGAATCAGCATGCTTTTTAAGGATTTTTGAAACATTTTTATCAGCATCAGGATGATCAATTTTATTCAATGCTAAAACAGTTGGGAATTTTTCATTTGTAAATGCCCTTACAACTAATGATATTTGTTCATCAGTCCATTGTTCTAATGGAGGTAAATCTAATTTGGATATTGATCTTGCTACTAAATCTGATGTACTACCATAACCACTGAATTGATTTTGTAAAGTATCAATTGTTGATGATTTAGTTGCTGTATGCCTACGTTTAATTGATCCCCATTTCTCTTTCAAATTTCCTTCAATCCACCTAAAAATTTCATCTTGTAACCATTCAATATCATTTAATGGATCATACCCTCTTGTAGCTTTACCTTCTGCATCTGTTGTTCCAGAAACATCTACAACATGAATTAAAGCATCTGCATGTCGTAAATCGTCTAAAAATTTATTTCCTAATCCTCTACCTTCATGTGCTCCTGGTACTAATCCTGCTACATCTAATAAGAGAATTGGTACATATCTTCTACCATTCTTACACCATCCATAATTTGGTTTACATTGATCTTGTTTATTAAATCTTGAACATGCACAATCAACTTGTAAATATCCTAGGGACGCGTGTTAGTAGTTGCTTGCCTCCGGCGACCGGGCGCTGCCCGGACCCGTTGTTCCAAGCGAAGCTCGGAGTTGTGGAGGGTAGGGTTAACGAACCTGTTGCTTTGTTTGGATCAATTGTTGTGAATGGAAATGCTCCTGTTTTGGCTTGTGCATCTGTTAAGCCTTTAAATAGTTAGATAACTTCCTAGGTCGGATATCAAATGATTTCCTATACTCACTGTTCAGTCTGTAGTTTTGTTAGTAAGAAAGAATGTTCAGACTTTAATAAAAATTTTTAACTTACGTAGTGGATTTACCACTGGATGGTTTCCCTACAATTCCGATTAATGGATCTCTAGGCATCTTTATTTGTGGTCATTCAATTGGCAAATCCTCTCTTGGATCATGAACTTCAAATTTAATATTGTTTTGAGCCGCAGTGAAATTCAACTCGATATATACATACTAGAGGGTCGGTAATTCTCCAATTATATGAAAATTCTTATTGAGTTTGCTTCATCTAATTGTACTTTTTCATTCAAATATATTAGTTTTAAATTATAAACTATAATTTTATCTCTTTAAATAAATATATTCCTCTCTTATTACTTTCTAAATTTATGCCTCACCTATTGTGGCTCTCCAACATGAAATATTATCTTCCCCGGATTTAAGTTATATTCTCCATCTACTCACCTACTCATCTCGCCTATGAACTACCTCTCAAATAGTTCAGTAACTAGAACAATACTTCATATAAATCATCGTATCTTCCGCCGATACATCTCTCGATTACATAATAAACGTTCTATATTCATTTGGTTTAGCGATTTAGTCCTAATTCATCCTATTCAACCTGTTGAACAGACTATATTAAATGTATTAGGAACCAACCTAAGTGATAATAGAGCATCCTCTAATTTAGAACTCAATCAAATAAAGAATACATGGAATGCTGTTATAGAAGATGAAGAGCGTCTCCGTACCCTCTACAATCCTAAACTTTATAAAAATGCTTCTAAAGATTTAAAAAATAGAATTCAAACTCACTATAAATATTGTATTACAAATGCTATAATTGATACATTAACTAAACTTGGTTATACAAAACAGTCTGAATCTAATTATAATCGAATGGTTCTTGATATTTATAAATCATTAATTGATCCTGAAAACTATTATATACCAGAAAATATTAGAAAATTATTAGGAATTCTTCAATTAAGAAAGATTAAATGGGGGATAATAGCAAACAGTGGTCCTCATTTCCGTGATATTATGGATCACCTTGCAGGGGTTGAAAAAATTCGACAAGAAAATGGTGATTATTCTATACGATTGACAATGGCTGATGTACAAAAACCAGTTTATAAAGGAACTCATACTATTCCTGTTTGCAATGCTATAGATGATGGCAATGCCAAACCACAAATTTCCATCTTTCAAAGGGCACTTGAAGAAACAAATAAACGATTAGTTGTAAAATCCAACAGCATAGTACCGTTGCCAGAAGTTTACTTTATAGGATCCTCATTAATAACAGATAACAACATTCAAGTACTTTCATCACTCTCTATGAAAAGTGTTTTATTAACAGAATCATTTCAAACACCAATATCTGATATTCCTGCATTAAATACACCAACAATTCAAAGTTTAACGTCATTCAGAATCAAAGACATATCTGAATTATACTATGCTATCTTTCCGGCGAAAGAAGCGAAATATTACAGTTCAACAACATCCTTGAACATGATATCAGAAGCAACGTTAGAATCTGCTAAAGATTCACTTTCATTGCTATTAAAACGAGAACCCAACAGAACCACCTCATCTCCAATGCTACCCAATCCACCCTCCGCACTTCCAAGCTTATCCTCCTCATCACCCCAATCCGTACCATCCTTCCCCAGTACAAAAGAAAGAGGAATATCTGATATACATAAACCACAATCTAAACCCGAAGTTTTACGCTTCGATGATGAATCTTTAAAGCCATTATAACCTTCCTGTATCCCCCTATTGCCTCCAGCGGCCGGGCTCTGCCCGGACCTGTAGCTCCGAGCTCCGCTCGGAATTTCACCTCATAAGTTATTTGCCTCCTCGCGGAGCGAGGAACAACGGGTCCGGGCAGAGCCCGGCCGCCGGAGGCATAGTGAAGGTGAAAAAGAGTAGTTTATTTAAGGTTGTAGATGAGTTGAATCTTTATATCGAGCAACAGCAGATGATTGAGATGGATTAAGTGAGTAAAGACTAACATGGGATGAATGTGCTGATAAGAATGGTGGGGATGGACTCCAATACTTTTTGGATCCAACATCTTGCCAGGAATTCTTTCTTAGTAATGCTTTATGAAGAACAATTTCAGATTTTCTTCTATAATGATACATTCTTGTTTGTCGTCCTGCTGTTGCTGATTGTTCACTAAATGCAAATGGATGCGGTATTAATCGTGATCGGATTTCTAATATTGCTCTATCAAGTGCTAATTCAATTGCACAATGATTTCTTATTATTGACATCTTTTGCCATGTTGCTCTTGCTGCTCTTGTTTTTGTTTTGTGAAAGAATTCTGGTGATGGATTTTTAAATAAGAGTCCTAATTCTGACCATTTGATTTGTGGTAATATTGTAATATCTCCTGAATATTGTTGAGCTAAAACTGATCGGAATTTTGTACTGGTATTTTTGAATATGCCTAATTCTCCTAAAATTAATAGGAAATGGGAGATTTCATCACTTATTATATCTTGTGTAAATGTCCATATATCTGACCATCTTGATACTATTGATCTTGCTAATGAACTTGATGATTTATCAATGTTATTAGTTCCGGAAATTGCTTCAGATATTTTTAGAAATGGTGCTACATGTGGGTTTACTTGACAAGCAATGAAATGGTTAATGTTAAACATTTCTGATAATCTTGCTAGAGGTAGATCATTATCTACGCTACCATCAATGAAGGTGGATGGACTCCACGAGTAATGTTCACCTGTCTTTGGATTTTTTGCAAGAATATCAAATGATGCAAATACAAGTGGAGCAGAACATGAAGCACATACTGCGGACCATATTAACACATTAGGTGCTGTTAAATAATTTAATAATTTGGGCATCTCATGTACTGATGAAGGAGATACACTCACATTTAATACTCTACGTGTTCTATAGTATGCTTCTTGAAATGTTAAATCTCCTAATATACTACGTAATGTTGATGATAAATATTTATTATCAAACCAAGTTCCATATTTAAGAAATCGGGTTATTCTAACAAGAGTACTTTCTTCGCTACCAGTTTTTTCAAAAATATCAAAATTTCCTTCTAATAATTGCAGAAGACTATCGAGTTCTTCATCAAGATGGATACAAAGAATACTCGCAAAGATTGAACCAGCAGAGGAACCAGAAATGACTCTTGGAAGTAATTTTGCACTTAATAGTTCAAATAAAACACCAATATGAAGAACACCAAAAGTACTACCTCCAGATAATACAAGTGCTGTACGACCAAATGCTTTTCTTGTTTGAATAAGAGTTCCTAAAAGTCTAGTATCATCTATTTTTGGTGATGCCATTAATGTTTGTAAACATAATTCACATTCTGAAATATAATCTTCAATTAAACGTTTAGTACCAGTATAAGAATATTGATAGAGATGTGGATCTCCCATATTACCTAAATTTCTTTGTAAAGTAGTACGAATAAGAAAAAGAAGAGATTCAGTATCACCAGTTTCTCTTGCACTTCGTAACTGCTCTAATCTATGACGAACAAGATCTGAATCATATAAATCTGATTCATCTTCAAGTTTCCAATCATTATTTTCAAGAAGAGAATCTAATTGACGAGAGATTTCCAACCAATGAGGATATGATTGAGCAGTTTCTTGTTGAGATTGTAAGGATCTAATAAGAGATGCTTTATCAAGAGGTTTTAATTGAACATATGGTTGTAATTGTGTTTGTAATTGAGATTCCATTTGAGATTTTGATTTCATAATATCAATATTGTTATTACCATAGAATAAAGTAGGAGGAGGAGTTTGAGGTTCAGTAACAAACTGTTCAACTTCAGTTTCCGATTCATCAGTAGTTGTTTTACTAGTATCTTTATTACCATCTAAATCAGCAATTAGTTTATTTAAAATTGAAACACCAGGTATTCCTTGAGGAATATATTCAACCAGAGATTTTATAAAATGACGAATAACTGGGTGATTAATATGAGTATCAGCCGTTGTTAAAGATGCATTATTAGATATAGCTGTAACTGCTACTGTTGCTGTTGCTGATTCAGTACCAACACCAGTTCCAACTCCACTACCAACTTCCCCACCAGACTTCCTCCTCAACCCTCCTCTTATCCTATCATTACCCTTACTAACCCTACTACCCATCCTTAAACACTCACTTGATTTCCTCTTATGAATACGATTCGTATTAACTGCTCTCATTGTCATATGATCTGAAGGATATTCATTATACCTTTCATCATCAGAATCATCATCAGAATCATCTGAACCATAATAACCATCATCACCAACTAAATTACCCAATTGGCCAGTCAATCTTATGTCTTTAGATTGCGATAGAGAGAATTTAGATCCATTATGGACATCAACAGAAGGGATAGAAGTAATTGGTGAACCATCATCAGCAGCTGTTCCTTCATCCCTCTTCTCTCCTTCCCTCCCTCCTTCCTTTCCCTCCACCCCGGTCATTATTAACCCACCTCTTGACCCACTCACAAACCCATTCATACTCCTACTTTTTCGAATCCCACTATCATTTCCACCATCATTTCCAAAACCAATCATAATCGTCTATATATATCAAACCCGAGTAAATGACGTTATTAAATCAACATTCACAATACCCTTCACGTTCTTCTTTCACTTCCTTCTTGTCCTTTCTCTTTCTATTCCTTCACCCTTTTTTTCAAAAATCAAAATTTATTACAGTTAAATTATAAACACGCAATTAATAACCTACCTCTATCTTATATTATTATGTACTATAGTCATCTACCTAAATTTATTTCTATGTGGGGTATGTGCAATCAGACTAGAAAGTCACGAGCTTAACCACCTCCGATAAAGCATAGAATGTCTTAAAACGAACATTCCCAACTCAACCCCCACATAAACCCCCTGATTTCTTTCATGTGAAAGTGCCCCGATGCCTCCGGCGGCCGGGCCCTGCCCGGACCCGTTGTTCCTCGCGTAGCGAGGAATTACTAAAATCGTACAGAATCAATGTATGTAAGTATTGCTCTGTACAATTGCAAATTACCTATATCTCCATTGTATATACACATCTTACGGTGAGAGAGAACTGCTACTGCTGCATCTGTTCGCTCATGCTCATATTCTTAAGTTAACTTTAATTGAGTTAGAATCTATCGATATCTAGGCTTTTCTTAGCAATTTTTAAGGTGTAATCCAGCCTGGGTGTGGTTCACATCCAACGCCAATATCTTCTTATAGTGCGTTTAGTTGTTTATTCATAATACTAACTAAATACCCCGGCCTTCCTCGACCAACCGAATAGTACCAACGTCTTCTATATAGTTATTGCGACCTAAACCTCCATCTGTTCTTATAATGATTCGTTAAGCATTTAAGTTAATTTATCTTTTTAATTAAACTTGAATGCTCTTAGAAAATTCCTCGCGAAGCGAGGATTAACAGGTCCGGGCAGAGCCCGGCCGCCGGAGGCACAACTCTACCCAAACCCTAATTATCAAAATGTGAGAGTTATGTTGGGACAGGAAAGTATATAAGAAAGGGAGAACCTGCAACCTTTTTGAAAGTTTTTTTCTTCTTTTTTTTTTCAATTGCCGCAAAAGTTCAATATCTTCGAATATGGTTCTTGCCTTTTACCAGAGCCATCCGGGTATAGACTTTAATATGCGGTTAGAATAGTTTTTGGAACCTTCTATTTCTTGTTTATTTTACGTGAACAAGGAATGATCAGATTTATCTGATAAAATTTTTCATTAGATAGTATGGGGTCATGTTATCTAAGGAAAAGTTTATGAAGAATTGGTAGTTATGTATTAAATAAATAAATAAATATTAAGTCTCTAATTATATAATTGTTATAAGGGTTTCTTCTGTCGTTGCTGTTCTTGAAGCATGATTTTTTGAAATGCGTTCAGAGGTTTTTTAGTAGTTGATGTAGCTGGTTTTGATATTTTTGAGGATGAAGTTGAAAAGACGTTCTTACGTTGAGTGGAAGGGGTGATTTTAGTAGAGAGAGAAATTTTTGCTTTGGTTGTGGTGCTGTTGGTAGTTCTAGGGCCGTCATTAGTGGAAGTTACCCCCGTAGTAAGTTTCAACGTTAATGGTGTTGCACTCCCGTCTCTTTTTAATTCTGTTTGCAACTCCTCTTTACTCTCACCAACCTCCTTCTTTGCTAACCTTATTTGTGCTTCTAATTCCTTCATGGTTCGATATTCATCACCCTTTTCTGATCTTTCTTTACGTTTAATAGCTTCTTGTCGCTTAATAGCTTCTGGTGAATTATCTATCCATGAAATACATAATCCCTTCTCTTCAGTCTCCTCAACTCGGCAAATACCTTCCCTACCAAGATATTTTGTAAATTCTGTTAATGAATTCCATTTAGTAGCATTCATATGAATATGTTCTTTATTTTGAATATATTCTTGATAAAATCGATTAACATTAATCGATTTTTCACCATGTCCAGTTCTCAACAGAAATATAAAATCATGTTTAAATTGTTTTGAAAATTCTTCAATCTTTACTTTTGGATTATTACCAACATTAAGGATTTTTTGAATATGAGATTCTGATTGAGTATGACATTTAAAGCCATTTTCATCTCTACATTGTTTTTCACAAACTTGACAATACCAACGCAAACGTTGAAGGCCCTTAGCCTTCATTTGGTTGGCGATGAATTTAGGAGTTCCAACTTCAGCACGAGGCATAGTGGGCGGTAGTGAATAGTGAGAAAGGAGCAAAGAAGCAAGACGAAATTTTAGTTTAGATGATGGCAGTATAAGTTAGTAATTTACTTCGCCGCCGGAACGTATCACGTGAGTTATTAAGGAAGGAGTTTAAGGTTAACTTTTTGCTATGCTTTACACTATATTACTTAATCGAGGTTATCTACCTCAGGAGGTGGATTATATAAGAGGTGGTAGTTTGAATAAATACAAGGAAATAAGATAATATTTGTTGGAATGAGTTTATAACGAAATTCTTATATAATTTAAATATTTTTAAACAAAGGATACCATTCGTTTATTCTCAACTTCTTCAAATTCAGCGTGAATATGCAAGCTTGTGTAGCTATTTATTGTTTACATCGTATAAATGTAATTCTACAAAGATATTATCGATCTTAACCGAGGGATTGATTCATTCTCAGCTACTTCAACTGGTTTGCCATTAAATTGATAAGTATATATATATTTATAGAGGGATAACTTATATAGATATTATAAGTAAGCATCCGGTCGGGCTCTGCCCGGACCCATAACGGCGTAACCCGCTTCTCGGGAATCAATATTGAATGTGTTCGGGATTGACATTCGAGGGAAGCTCGAAACATCGAGTTCAAGCAGAGCCTAGCCGTAGGAAGATAAAGATAATAAACATTAAATTTTATATACAGTTAAAGTTATTATAATTACCAACCTCTATCAATTCTCCAATCTCTAAATGCTGGCATAAAATGTGCTACTTCATTGCATCCTGCTTGTTCTTTGATTTGTTCAGCTTCGGGTAATGCTGACTTTATAAACTCAATTCTATTCTTATTAGATGGATGTGTAGATAAAAATTCAGGAATCATTCTACCTCCTCCATATTGTGACATTGCTTGTTCAAATTGGGTCATTCTTTGCCATAAATTTACCGCTTCTGAAGGTTCAAAACATGCTTTACTCATCATCATTAATCCAATATAATCAGCCTCTCTTTCCATTTCTCTACTTGCAGGAAGTTTCAATAATCCTGATATAAGGAGTCTATTAAGTGATACTGAACCTGTAATTGTATAAAGAACCAACCCCATTATAATATATATTGGTGCTTTTGACAAATTCTCTGCTGTATGACGAGCTACTTGGTGTGCTGTTTCATGCGACAATACAGTAGCCAAACCATCCTCATCTTTACAAATCGGTAATATATTGCTAAATACAAATACTTTACCTCCAGGTAAAACAAATGCATTTGGATGAACCTTCGGATCATTTATAACATGAATTTTCCATTCTAAAAAGTCTAATCCAGAAACTTTTATGATTCTATCCATAACTCTCTTAACTCTTTTAACATCAGGATGATAGTCCGGTAAAAGATTCTGACCATATTCTGCTAAAGTTTCTTGATAACCTTGTTCACCAATAAACTTCTCCAATTGAGGTGAAATTAACATAAATCTGGACCGATTTGAAAATGGGGCATTTTCAAGATGAGAAACATAAAATATACCCACAAGAACTACAGCAGCTGTAGTCCATTGAACTTGCTTAGTTCTATTACCTGATTTAATGGAAAAGAATCTACTACTATTATCGAATGATCGATAAGTAGCATATGATTTAGTAGAGTTGAGAGAGAAGATTGAGTTGAGTGGTTTTCTAGTAAACGTATAATTGAAACGGGAGTTAATTCTAGGAATAATATTAATAAATCTCCTTCCAAACATTGTCGAGCGATTGGAGAAGAAGGCAAATTTAGAGGAGAGATTGAGGCGATATTACTTGTTGATGTCGCCCTAACCCTTATCTCTAACATGAAGGATACCAAGTTCCTAACTATTAGCAGGTACTTTGTGGATGCTGGAAATAGCTCAACTATTCTCTAAATATCTTGATTTAATTAGCACCAGGTCTTAATTTAAATCTAGCTATATATAGCTATATATGCATTTAATTGATCATAGATCTACTTCTATATATATGGGCCAGCAAAGGTAACTATATATATATATAATATATTAAATTTTAAATGAGCATAAGATCCTATTTCATCTCCAAATACATAGCGCCCGAGTCCTGAGATCTATGTGTAAGTTGTATATTTTGACTTACTTAGTAGAGCTGGTATAATGTGAATTATTCCAATGTGTATCTTCCTAAGAGGATGATGATGGGCCGCATCCGGTGATAACCTAAAGATAAGCTCGAGATAAAAGATGATCGACCGTGGAGAATAACGGTTATCTGCATATTAAAAGAAATAAACTAAAGTAGATCAACAACCAACACGTACTAATGACAATAAATAGGCAAATGAGAAGGTCAACTAATTTACAATATAGATATTAATTCTAATATATACTATGTACATTTCAGAAAATTCCTCGCGAAGCGAGAACAACGGGTCCGGGCAGAGCCCGGCCGCCGAAGGCACAAAAGAGAAGGATGTACGGGTCATTCAATATAATTTACTATATGCGATTATTCTTTACTGAGGACAGGAATCGAATTTTTAATAATATCTTCTAATTCTTGTTCAGTTGGCTGAGTTGGAATTGATTTCCAATCGTTATCAACCAAGGTGATATCAGGTTGAGCAAGTACAGCACACGAGAGGAAAGTAACAGTATTAGCTTTAATAGTTCCCTTTAATTGAGGAACGACGGTTTTTGACCAATAAAGATTGGTAGATGGTTCAGGAGTAGTAGTAATACCTTCACGAACACCAGATAAATCTACAATACCACTGAAATCTTCGTTATTAATAACATAAGATTTGTTTCCATCAGTAACACGAGTTAATTCTTTAGCAGGTTGTTGAGCATTAATTGCAAAACCACCTTCAACAGTAATAAGATCTCTATCAGATAAAATACGGTGTACTCTAACATGCCATTTACCAGCAGGAATAAGCCATGTTTCAACATTAACATTTTTCCATGGATTCCATTTTGAGTATAAAATATCCCCAGCAATACGAGCAACTGGAGTTTTAGTTCTAAATCTATATCCATCACCATCTTCTGAGAATGCAATCATATTATCTAAAGTAGCATCTACAAAATTACGGTCATTAACTTCAACACTAAATGCATATCTAGTAGAGTAGGCGAATTTACAATATTTTTCACCTTGGAAACGAACATAAGAACCATTTTGATAAGGACCAGATACTAAAGCAACAGAATTGTTTGGATAATGAGAGAAGACCATACCTGGTACTGGTAAAGCTTTGTGTTGAGGTCTTGGAATAGGTAGTTCTTCGGCAGTCCAGAATGGATGATTAGCAGGAAGTGCCAATGGGAAGAAGATTTTTCCACCCCAGTAAGGAGATTGTGGAGAGTTATATCTTTCACATACAATAGCATTTGGATAAGCAAAACCTAAACTCATTAAACCAGAACTAGCTCTTGAGATTGGTTGTTTTGACCACCATCTTAAATGACGCAAGTATAAACCTTTTAATACACCCCATGGGAGTAATTCTTGATCAGCAAATGCTAAAGCACCCCAGAAAGAACCACAACACCATTTATATACTAAACTTCTACCGAATGGTAAAGCAGCACCATCATCAGAAAACCAATGAATGAATTCATTAACGAATTTCTTGACTCTTTCTTTATAAATTTCATTTCTCTTTGTATCTTCAGGATATAATTTAGCATACATAAGACCATAAAAGTGGAAAGCCCAAGGGTTGTAATAATCAATTGCTTGTTTATCTGGACCATCTCCATACCAACCATCTTTAAGATAATATTCTTCCATATCTTGCAAATTTTGTTCAGTGATTGATTGATCATAATCAGCACCAATTTTCTTTAAACCTAAAGTAAGAAGTACGTGAAACCATTTCCAATTAGTAGTTGGATATCTCTTAACTGAAGCATCAAGAAGATACTTTTTGAAGTTTGCCTTTGCCTTTTCACTTAATGGTTCATAAAATTTATCAGGAATATAAGCTAAAGCAAAACCAATGGCAGCAAATTCAACTAATCTTTGTTCAAGATCCTCAGTATCACCCCAATATTCTGGATGTTCTGGATCACTACCATTGGTGATACCTTTATGAATAAGATCCCAATGATCGAATTTACCACCACCAGCAACAAATGGTACCAAACCCCATAATGGTCTTGAAAATCCTTCTAAATCAGAAGAATCAATATCACAAAATGCACCAGTTTCTTCTACACGAACTCTAGCACCACCTTCTGAGAAAGCAGGAAGTAATGGTTCAAAGACATTAACAAAGGCGTCTTGAACATCTTCACGAGATTTAAAAGGGTTATTACCAATGGGAGAGAAAGTAGATTTAGTCATTATGAATTGACCTTAAATGGAGTTGAAGAAAGAGAAGAAAATAAGTGAAATAGAGGAAGAATAATATGATATATAAACGGTATTGTACGGTGTTGAAATTTCATGACCCCCACGGCTAGGTCTTTTATGTGGGGTATAGTGGGGGTTAAAAAGAAGTGCATAGAGGGGTAGTAGAGAGATTAGGAGAGTGGAATAGAGAGTAACATGTAGAAGTAAGTATATATGGTGTAATTTAACTTAATTGTTTAATCAATTGTTTGTTTACTGTTATCTGTTTAACTATGTTTATGGGTCACTCAAACGTTTTTGAATAGCTAGTACTGTTAACATTTAACAAAACTCTTATTCACTCGGTAACCTAACTCTCATAACCGTTAATTAACGTTGGTTAAATGTTATATACCGCAATTAGAACATACACCGATGATCCATGATTTCATCCGTGGGGTATATCCGGTTAATATATTGTATAGTATAGCCAAGTTTTATTGAAAGAAATTAATAGGTTATTAGATACAGCGAATGGAGGATAAAGAAGATATCTAATGATCATGTGCTAACATTGAGATGTTAATATAGAATGAAATACTGCTCAAACGTCAGATTATCGTACGATATAACCAGACTTTACATGCACCCCCACTAATTTAAGCTTAACTTTACATTAAGTAACACTAGCTAACTTTTTAGGCATTTCGGAAAAATTAATAGCAGCCTTATGTATTACACCCCACGGAACGGAACCGCATGTTAAGATGTCGTGATATAAGATAAAGAAAGCAGCTCATCGAGTGATATAACGATGGAATTTCCGAAAACAATACCAATCGTTAGAAGTAAGTTCGATTCGCTAGATAGTTATTTATAAGAGATGGTTATTTCATTTCATTTTGTATGGTAAATATATATATTTCAAGACATGCATGCAATTAACAGAAGTCAACTCCACGTTTGAGACAGGCTAAGCTTATCAACTCTCTCAACTCTCTTTTTCTACCTATATATACATATATGTAAATAAATTTATATATATTATATCAATGACGCATCACGTATATCTCTAATCCTCTGCTCACATCAGCTCAGTCTTAAGTAATTCAACTTAACTTAGTATAAACCTTCCTGATCTTTTACGGCGGCTATTTAACTTATACCCTAGAGCTTATCTTAATAGTAGGAATGCATCATCTAAAATGGAGTAACTTATAATCATGTCTGAAGAATTACCTTCTTGGAAACTAAAAGCTTTACAAAAGCAGGCTTCTGTTAAATCAAAGATACCTGAAAAATGGGTCTTACAAAATATCCCAAATGCTAGTGAAGTACCTAATGCTGCAACTTACCTGGATTCAATCTTACCAGATGATGAAAATAAGATAACCAACTCTACTATCTTACAACTAACTGAACAAATATCTCATGGAACTATAACAGCTACTCAA
The DNA here is from genome assembly GCA_030583405.1 of Sugiyamaella americana. NCBI lineage: Eukaryota > Fungi > Ascomycota > Dipodascomycetes > Dipodascales > Trichomonascaceae > Sugiyamaella > Sugiyamaella americana. The sequence goes on from JAJMID010000082.1 coordinate 19,761, forward strand.
ATAACAGAAGCATTTTGTCATAGAGCTGCTTTAGCTCATCAATTACTCAATTGTTGTTCAGAAATCTTCTTTGATAAAGCTTTTGAACGAGCTAAAGAGCTTGATTTATATTTCTCTAAACATAGAAAGACCATTGGACCACTTCATGGAATTCCAATTTCCGTTAAGGATCAAATAAATTTAGAAGGAATTGAAACTTCTATCGGCTATATCGGCCTGCTAGGTAAACCAGCAACAAAGGAAGATGAATCAACTATTGCAGTACTTCTTCGTGAAGCAGGTGCTATTTTCTATGTTAAAACTACTGTTCCAATGGCTATGATGAGTGCAGATACTCACTCAAATATTTTTGGTCAAACATTAAACGCAATTAATCGTAACCTCTCTCCTGGCGGTAGTTCTGGTGGAGAAGGAGCATTAATCGCTTGTAAAGGTTCTCTATTAGGTCTTGGAACTGATATTGGTGGTAGTGTTAGAATACCTGCTAATGCAAATGGTATCTATAGTCTTCGTCCATCAACAGGAAGATTCCCTTATCAAAAGCTTACCAACTCAATGACTGGACAAATGATAATGCCATCAGTATTAGGAGTACTTGCACGTGACTTGGATGATATTGAATACTTTTCAAAAACATTATCAACTTTACAACCTTGGATTTATGATTCGAGAGTTGTACCAATTCCATGGAGAGATATTCAGTTAGATACTAAACTAAGTTTTGGTGTTATGAAGTGGGATGGGATAATTCATCCTCATCCACCAGTCAATAGAGCAATTGAGGAAGTTATAAAAGCATTAACTAATGCCGGTCATGAGGTCATTCCATGGGAACCTCAAAACCATGAAGAAATTCTTGATGTTGCTTTTGATATTTACGATGCTGATGGCGGTAAAGAAATTAAAGATGTTTGTGATATTTCTGGTGAGCCTTGTTTAGTTCATTGTGCTGATCATCCATTAACTATTAACCAGCACTGGGAATCAGCTGATAGAAAATACAAAATACAACAACGTTATTTCAAATATTGGATGGATACCTCCAAACATACGTTCAATGGTAAACCGGTTACAGCATGGATATCACCAGTTTGGGAATCAGCATCATTTGAACCATCGTTTAGAAGTACGAAAGGTTCTTATACAATCACTCAAAACATTCTCGATTGTTCAGTAGTTGTTGTACCTGTAACTACCGTTGATAAAAGTATCGACAAACCAGATCTCAATTACAAACCTGTTAATGACAACGACAAACTTGTTCATGACTCTTATAACCCGAACTTGTTCGACGGTACACCAGTTTGCGTGCAAGTAATTACTCGGATCTTAGAAGAAGAGAAAGCTATAGCCGTCGCTAGACTTCTCCGTAAAGCTCTTTAATTATACTTATATCCTCTATATAAACTGCCTCCGGCGGCCAGGCTCTGCCCGGACCCGTTGTTCCTCGCTTTGCGAGGATTACCGTAACTCCCATCTACTATAACCAGCTTAGATGAACCGTTACTGTATGTACATGAAAATTTCAGGGGTAACTTTAACCGGCATGGGTGATATCCCGATCCAGTATGATCCACAAAAGCATTAACAATTTTTAACCGACTATTCCTTAATATCGAAGTTTCATGTTGATGTCAGTTGGTCCACTTCTATTTTACCATCTGATTGGTTGACCTTCTGATTTATGCTTGACCTTGCAGCTCCTCCATTTTACATTTACATAGCAAAGTAAGTTAAACTTAAATTGCCGATTCCTCCTCTTAGCTATAAAAATATTATCCGTGTGGTTATAATGTAACTTAACATCTAAATATACACCACCTAACGGTAATTGTCGATGCGAGTTAATGTTTATCCGATCCCCGAACTTAAATTAAGTCCGGCTAACGATGTGAACTTGAGGCACGGCATATCTGCAATCTTTAACGTTAACTGTTTCTGTTCGCTTTAGTTAATAATATACAAGCCACAAACCGTAATCACTACTACCGTTATTCGTAAGCGTTTTATTTACGTGTTACTCTACAGGCACGGTTTGCGTCTTGCGTCTTCATGATTGGCAGGCACCTAAACGTACTTACGCGGGTTTTCTGCGTTGGCGTCTTTATTCAGCACAATTGGAGTTGACTGTATAAGCGCGATAAACCGTACAAACGCGTCTATAACTAATCAAATCAACTTTAAAGTTATTAATAAATTGATATACGTTTTGCACGCCTAACAATGTAAACATTACCGCTTTTACCACCAGCAATTCTCACTATATCTTAACGTAAACTTTACCATCAGCCCGTCAAACTAAGAACCTTATTTAGGCGAGAATCTTCTATTGCCCATTTTGGATATCGAGGAATTGCAATTTTTTCCTGTTTAAGACATAACTGTTTATATGCAAGATCTCTCCTTTCTTAACTTAACGCGCCGGAGTACCCAAATGCCATAGTAGTTAATGTTATTTCTACCGTAACTTGGAGAAACCCACAATTGATCTCGTCTCTCCTTAATCATCTCCGCTTTTCGATTCCTTCAATTGTTAAAGTCCGCTCTCTACATGCACAAAAGAACGTGAATTAGGCGTACCATGGCAACGTTACTTAACAAATTAGTGGATCAAAGACATCTCAAAAATGTTTGTTTAAATTTACCCCTTAAATGATTAGCTAAATTCTGTATAAATTGCAGCTGAATATATTATCTATTAATAGAATTATATGTTTATTTATATGGCTTTATCTGAATTGTACAAAATTTTAAACTATCATAATAACCTCCAGCTAATCTACCTTCTCCACCTTTTAACAACCCCCAAGTTATATTTCTATAATTAAACCATATCAATTTGGTCTGGCTGTACATTCTCTCTCCCCTTGAATAAAAAGTCTTTGCATTTCTTTCAAATTTCTTGCATTGGCTCTGCATTGATACTCAGGTTATATATGCATAGTAAATTTTGGAGTGGATAACGTGTGTTCCAACGTTAATCATATTTTTAATAATATTTCTATTTCTCGTTTGAATCTTTAAGCTTTTGTTGAGATTCATCTTAAATTTTATAATCGCCAAAAGAAATTTATAACGACTATATTTCAAATTGTAGATGTCATTTTCATCATCATTCTTATCATTATTCACTACTTGGTAAAGATTTCATATTTAGACCCCTTATTTCTCACGCTCTTGTCTCCTTCTTTCAATTATCATCTGCATTTAAGTTTGATTTCAAAATTCGGTAAATTTAAAAAACAATCTATGAAAAATACTATTCTGCATTAAGCACAGTCTTTAATTGAAACTCAATTCATCCCTTACTTTACTCACTTATACTTTCCTTCATTTTTTCACAGTTTATCAATGTTTGTTGATAGTGATGTTCATCATCACCATGATTCTCTAGTTGATAGTATTGCTAATATCGTATTACAACAAAGATCACCTTCTTCTTCTTCATCAACATCACAACCTCCTAGTAGATTATTTGCGAGATCATCAACATCATGTACAGCAGCTACTGAATTTGGTAAATGTGCTTTACCAACACAATCACAAACATTACCAATCGCATTAGGAGTCACTATTCCTTTAGTTGGAGCTATTTGTGTATTAGTATATCTTCATTTTAGACATTTGAAAAAGTTAAAAATGGAAGAAATTGCTGATAAACATATTGATATTGATATGGATGATTATGATACAACCCTAAATAATAGTAGTACTTTAGTTCCTGAAGTTGAAAAATTTAATAGATACCCCGAACAATCACATAGAGGATCAATGGAAACAGGAAATTCTCTTAATCCAGATAATCCATTCTACGCTCGTGCCCCTTATATGATGCACCCTGAATTATCAACTTCAAAACATTCATTAGATGAATATTCTCGATCTTTACATTCAATGATGGATTCAAATATTTATCCTAGTAATGCATCTATTTATTCATCAAACAGTGGAGGTGCTGGTGGAATTGCAAGACCTTTATCACCAAAGTATCCTCCTTCAATTGCAGCAGTTCAAAGACATCCAAGTAGTGCACTTGCTATTAGTCCTCCACAACCAAGAATATCTGCATCATCAGAAGAATCATATCTCTCATCAGATAGAACTGAAAAAGGAACATCTACTATAAGCCCCCCTTCAACAGTATTGGCATATTCTCCGGATATGAATTCTCATCCAATGGATCAGCATAAATCTATTCAAGAAAATTTAGAAAAGCAAATTATTTCTTCATTACCAACACCACCAGAACGTAGTTATCAACGCGATTCAATATTAACTGATGATAATGACTTATCAAGAGATAGTATGAGATTTAGCAAAGATTTCAGAGCAAGAGTAGTTAGTGAAGCAGGAAGCGATGTCTCATTTAAAGAAACTGAAAAGAATCCTAAAATAGAGTTAGATCGTAGCGCAACTAAACAATTTGAAAGAGTGAAATCCTTTTATAGAGAATATTTACCAGAGTCACCAACAGCATCACCAGAAGTAAAACCAGTAGAGGAGAATAGTGAAGTTCCTGAAATAGATCCATTCAAAGGACAATCATTAGATCAAGTAGTTGAAGAAGAGAAGCATCAACACGAGTATCAAGAAGAGGAAAAAGCTTTACCAGGAGTTCCAGAACAAAGCAATAATTATCAGCATTCAGACTATCCAGATTACCCAGAATATCCACAACATCCAAATTACCCGGAAGACCAAGAATATCAACAACATCCAGATTATCAACACCAGCAGGACCATCAACAACATGATGAACATGAACAACACTTACATCAAGAAACCGATCAATATGATCCTTCAGAATATCAACAGTACAATCAACAACAATATTCTCAAGATTATGAACAATACTCTCAACAATACTCTCAACAAGATCCTCAACAACACCACCAACACCAATCACAAAATGTATATTATCCTGATTATCCAACCTCTCCTCCTTTCTCACCAAATGGCTCAAATGGTAAGGTCACTCCTTCATTTCACAGAGCTTTTGCTGGCTCTCCAGCTCCATCTCTTTCAGTTACTCCTCTAGCAGATTTAACTCAATTACCTGTTCCTCATAATCTTGATGAAAATGATTCACCACTTGCATATGCTCCTCAAAGACGTCACAATAAAGGAGGAGCTGCTTCACCTATCCCATCTTATAATCCAATTATTATGAATGAAGAAGCAACTGCTCTTCCTAGTCCTCATGAATTAAGAAAAAGTGTTGCATTAATGACATTTACTCCTCCAAAGAAATACGTTGGTGCTGGTAGTAGCGCTAGTAGTAGCAGAGCAGGTAGTCTTACATCAGCATCAACAGGACCAGGACAAGCATGGATTGGACCAACTCCAAAAGCTCGTCCATCTTCGCAATTAGTTCCTGATGCGAAAGATACTCAAATGTTACGACCTCAAATGAATATGCGATAATAGATTAATTATCCGATGATATTTGGGAAATACTGTAAGATAGGCTCGGCCTCGACTTGTAGTGGGAAGGTTATTTATTTATCATCTATATATTTTTATATAAAAATGGTTGTTTGCTATTCTTACGCCGGTCCTAATGTCTCTATAAAGAACCATTGAGCTCCATAATATAGGGGTAAACCAATTATCGCATTAATTGGGTGTGGTTGTACAAAAGTATCGCGAGCTACAGTTAAATCTGAAAAGTAGAAGAGAAATGCACCAATAACTTGTGTGCTGGGTGTTACACAATAAGGAGCACTTGCTATTGCACTTGAAACCATACCAGTAATTAATATAATATAAATATCTACTGGAATACGCATAAATGGTTCTAAATAATCACCAAGCCATTTTCTAACTATCCATGCAGGTATCAATCCTACAAGAAAAGTAATTGCCCAAAGTGAAACTTTCCATCCCTGATTTAAAAATGCACCGGCAAAAAATACGTGACCAAGTGCAAATGACCATAACCCAATTAGAAAAATCTTTTCGTCTTTGAATAACAGTAAAACGTCTCCTATAAAGCTGAGGATAAAAGCTATACGCATACGATATTCGTAAGCGGTATCACCTAAAGGAATTGTAAATGAAGCAGTTACAAAAGCTATTGATGCCAATGGTTTAGCAATAAATTGAAGGTTTCGGTTATAGCTCCATATTGCGAATAAGTTTAGTAGCAAAGCAGAAATTCCTAAGTTCCGACAAAGATTAATTGACATGATAATTGATGGGATAGTAGAAGTAGAAGTAAAAGTACTTACGAATGTTTTGTGAATAATTTTTTTAACTACATGATTGAAATCCCCCCACCTCGGTTGGAAGTGCACATATATTTTGGAGCCGGATATAGTGATTTAGCCTTGTAATGTGGGGTATTGCAGAAGGAAGTGGTAAAAGTTATGATTACAATTATTAAGATTAGATTAAGTAATAGCACAATGGTAGTATTAGTTCAACGGTTATAAGGTGATAGTAAAGTACTTGAATATTACAATTATACTATATAGTTAAGAATATATACGTTAGTCTTAGTAACATCATGAACTGCTACAGTATTTACATCGTAAATTAAACCGGTTGAAGATAGATCTTCTAACTATCGATTAATATACTCGAAACATAAACATCAAGATTTCTGTCAGTCTTCTCTTACTATTTGCCCACTGATAAACACCAACTCCAAATTTAACAATGCATATTCACTGCCCTTAAAAGGTTAAATCGTTTAACCTCATCGAACCCTGCGTAAACGTTGCTTTGATAAACGGCTAAACAAATTACAAAATCGCGTAAACCTTCGATACCAACGCGATATCTTATTATCATCTTATAGTACAAAATATGGTTGAAATTGACAAATCTTTGGTTATAGAGAAATTAGAATCTACCACGAGAAATGCAGATATAAGCACTGCTACTTTAAAATCCATTCGTACTAGTGTAATTAAGAATTTAGGATTAGAAAGTGATTTTTTTAAGCACGAACCATGGAAGTCAATAAGTAGTACGACGGTTGATCGAATAGTTGTAAGTTAGGTGGGATTAGATGATGATTGATTGAAACTAATATAAGTAGACTGATAGATTAAAGGTGGCGCAGAATGAAGAAGCAAGTAAGAAGAGTAAAGTGAAGAAGAGTAGCAATGTTAAATTAGATCAAGATAAATTAGATCAAGATAAGTCCAGTAAGAAGAAGAGCAAGAGTAAACCCAGAACTAAAAAGAAGCAAGAATCAGAATCAGAATTGGAATCTGAAGTAGAGTCTGAAGCAGAATCTGAACCGGAATTTGTATCACCTCGACATTCAAAACGAGATCTTGAATCTGAATCTGAACATGATATTGACTCTTCTGAAGACGAAAATATTCAATTGATTGATGAACCACCTATTAAAAGAGCCAGGTCATCAACCCCAACTCCATCAACAACAAAACAAACAAAACAGAAAGTTAAACCAGTCTCTACATCTAATCCTAAATCATCTTCATCATCCTCTTCTAGTGATAAGATTGCAACTTTGAAAAGCCAGTTGTTAAAATGTGGAGTAAGACGTCGATGGGCAACTATTTTAGATCCAATGAATAATGATAAAGAGAGGATTAAGTACCTAACTAATCAGCTTCAAGAAATTGGTATGATAGGCAGATTTACTGCTGCTAAAGCTAAGAAGATTAAAGAAGATCGTGAAGAAGCATTAGATTTGGAGGAGACAATGAAAGAAGCACAACAGTTTACTAATAGAAGGGCAAGAACTACAAGGGGAAGTGTAAGGAAGGTAACGGAGCCAATTGATAATGGTGGTAGTGATAGTAATAGCGATGGTGATGGAAGTAACAGTAATAGGTCTGAAAGTGATAATGGTGATGATTCTAGTAACAATGAAGGTGGTAATGCTATTACTGAGAGTGATTCTGAAGCTGGTAGTGACATGAGTGCTATTAGTAACAGCGATGATAATAACACCCGCCCAAGACGAAAAATTCTTATAGATGACGATGATGACGATGATGAATAACTTCTTTTATTTAATTAACTGTATTTTTATATATAACATATCTTATGTAATTACATATTCCTTATAAAGTCTTAAGAACAGATTCTGCTTCAGAAATTGAGATTCCGGTGGCATCAGGTTCAACAAATGCCTTAGTAACAACACCGTCTTCTACAATAGCAGCATATCTTTTAGTACGTTCATTACCAAAGAACTTACTGGCATCGAAAAGAGTATTAAATTGTTTAGAAAACTCCCCAGCATGATCAGCAATGAAACGAATTGAAGAATTTGGAGCGTTTGCAGCTTCTAAAGCCTTTGCCCATTCACCAGTTACAAAAGAATCATTTACAGCAACAACAAAGACACCTTTAACACCTTTATCAGCGAATTTATCAAAATTCTTAAAATATCCAGGAACATGACGAGCAGAACAACCAGGAGAGAAAGCACCAGGAACACCAATAATGATATATTTACCAGAGGAAGTTTCTTTAGCTAAATTGACACTATTAGATGGAGCACCCTCAAGAACATCGACTGAAGGTACTTTATCACCATCTTTTAATAAAGAAGGAATTGAAGTTTTAAATCCTCTAATTTGAAAAGAAGGTGAAGTTAAAGTTTTTCTTAAACTACGATTAAGCATTTTCAGAATTGAGTTATAGATTGAATAAGAAATTGAATTGACAATTGAAAAAACTCTCTATTAGAAAAGTTCTTTGCTTGCTAATCTTGCTTAGCGTTACCAACCGCTTCTGCACGCTTTATTGGATGTGGGGGTGTTAACGGTTAGCGAACTTGATGTTAACAATATCTGCAGATAGCTCTTCCACTAAATTGTTTCATTTGATCCGATTTCCTTTCCCAATTCTGATTCCTCTCTCACATGATTATAATATCTGATCAATTAATTAAATCAAAATGCTATAGAAAATTTCTCTCTCTATACCTCTCCTCCTCCCATTTCTTCTACCACCCCTTTTCCACATCTATTAACGACCCTCGAGATTGGATAACAACATTCACAGCAGATCAAATTCCAAGAAACGATTTTGAAATTTCATTTTCCAGATCTTCTGGACCTGGAGGTCAAAATGTAAATAAACTGAACACCAAAGCAACTATTAAAATGTCCCCTGAAACATGGATAAATTGCAATTGGATCCCGCCAAGTATAAAATCCCAATTAACAATTGGCAAGTTTCCATACATAACCAAATCAGGTGTAATCTTAATATCTTCACAAGAAACACGCAATAGAGAAGAGAATCTAAACCAATGTTTCATAAAACTTCATTATGCAATTCTTTCCTCTTCCTATATTCCACCAGAAAGGAAACAAGGAGATATTGATCGCTGGAGAACAATAACAAAACAAGCAAATGAAAAGAGATTACAAACAAAAAAATTAAAGTCCAAGAAGAAAATAGATCGCAAATACAATTTTGATTAACCACTCCATCTTTGCCTCCAACTGCGACGCTCCGCTTGGACTTGTTGTTCCTCGCTTATTTCCTATTCTACTCATCTGACTACAAAACTCATATCAAGCCGAAGCTAAATTATAAATTTCTTCTCTATATAGAATATATATATAATTCCACCATTACAGCATGTACTTCCATAGGTTCCCCTGAGATTGCTACCTCGAGATATTATAGAGATCTATAACATGTGCAGGAACATACAGCGGTTTCCAAGCATTTACTTTTGCTCGTCTTAATTTACAATAGTAACTTCATTCTCATTCTTATAATGATCCGAATTAAATGTATACAATCAACTAGAGTATCTAAATAGTAAATATCGAGTAACTCAAAGTAAATTTAACTAATAATACCGTCTGATTAAAAACTGCACTTGTCCGATTGCATTTTCTATAATATTATGTACCAGTTCAACTGAATGTTTGTGGATACAAAAGACAATAATATAAATTCTATAACTAATTAATGAATAAAATGTTTTGTTTTGACTAATATTATTCGCACCGCAGCAGGGCCGCCTTGACCTGATGATGGCCGATTCAGTGGTTTGATTCAGTTATGAAGTTACTATATTCTGTTGATTTGTTTCATTCAGATCATTCCATGTACCATGATTTTTTGTTCATTCCGTAGATGCTAAAAGAGCTCTAATTTATTATATTATATAAAATGATAACAATTAATTAGAAAATGAAATTACCACTCGATAGTGTGTAATTCCTAGATGCTGACGGGCTACTTTAGATAAATCAAGGGATCCACTCCGTTTATATAACCCTATGACAAGCGAACGCCGCGATAGTTTTAACGAGCAAAGCGAGTAACTACGGGTCCGGGTAGAACCCGGCCGCCGGAGGCACAGTGGGGTAGGTAGTTATCTATGCTATGATAAAGATCAATTAAGAAGTGCGTAAATGTTTTGGTAAAGGTTCTGATTCTTCTATTACTGGGAGTTGTGATTCACCATTGGCTTTCACTGATGATGGTTCTGGGGTTGAAGTTGAACTTTTATTGGATATTGTTGCTGTTGTTGGTAGTGGATCTTCGAAAATACCAGAGAATCCTTTTTCTTTACTAATATTGTTGAATTTTGACCACAAACCTTGATCTCTTGCTGCTCTCAATCCTCTCCAAGTGAAAGAGAATATTTCTTCTTCAATTGATGCTGAATTGGATTCTTCAGGTTCTTCAGATTTATTCTTCAGTTTATTAATTCTTTCATAATATTCTTCTGCATTAGGTATTTTATATCGTTGGGGGTTTTTCAATTTATCTAATCCTGTTTCTGTTTTCCATGCTTTGCTTAATGGTGCTGTTCCCATTGCATGCCAAAATCTTCTTCTTGGCTGTTGTTTTATTAACATTTCATCTTCTATTCCTTGATAAAGTGATTCATCTAATGGTGGTTTTTCAAATGAATGACAACTATGTAATTTCCAAGATTGCCAATTGTGATCTCTAAATATAGCTATTGTTAATGTTTTGTCAAATAAATTATCTAAATCTGATTTTGAGCTTGTATTTTTTATGATTAATTGTCGGATATCTTTGTTGAGATCGGAAAAGTATTTTCTTTCAGGACTTTTTAAATTGTAGTAAAATCTAACATTTTTATTTCCTCCTTGATTAGGACTGGGCCATTTTTCCTTAGCACGGATGGTTAAACTTAAGAAGAAATCACTTATTATGTAGAGTTGAACAAGAAATGATCTTCTGAAAGAGGAATCTCGTAGTTGAAGGTCGAATAGATCACGTTTAGTAAGCCATTTAGGGACGAAAATGTCTGAAGAAGAAGAACTAGTGCTTGCATTAGGTACAGAGTTACCATTACTACTAACTACATCAGCATCAGTCATTATAGTATCAACGCCAACTACTGCACTACCTACGGCAGTTGAATTAACAACCCCTCCTCTCTTTCTCTTTTTATCACCTCCACCTGATTTCCTTTCATCAGTTGTTTTAAATAATTGAATTATTTTCCTAACTTTCCTTCTAAAATCTAACATTTTCTGTTCATTAGTAAATAAAATTGTAGGATTTGATAAGATTTCTTGTAGAGACCAAAATTCATTATACATTGTATCTTCTGGAGAGGGAGTACTACGACTCGAAGGAGCCGTTGATTTTGGAGTTTGTGGCTGCTGTGATTGCGCTAACAAGCGCGATTGAATACCTGGTGTACCTTCTCTAACCGCTGCATCATCATCTGTATCCATACGTTCACTATCGTCTTGATCAGCCATTACAACATCACCACCATCCTTCTTTTCCACCTCTGCTTCATACAAAGTTACATTTTCAACATTGAAAGATCCTTTAGCATTCAAACCTGACTTTTCACTCATTGGAAATGCTCTTGCCAAATACATAGCAATTTGACCAGAAAATTCACCATCATGATTCTTACTTAACCTCCTTACCAATGAATTACATAATCTAATAAGTGTTGTACCAGGAGATCTTGAACCATTTAAATTAAAAGTAATATGACTTTCTCTTGAGACTAAATAACTCCAAAAGTTTTCACACCAACTAGTAGTCTTAATTTCAAATAAATCTTCAATTAAAGAATGAATTAATGCAAATTCACATCTATCAGTCTTTGACAACACCATAATCGTATCCAAGGTAACACAAATCAATGGAACAGATTGTTCATCTTTCAATTGCACAAATTTATAAATTAGATTCTTCACCACCATCTCAAATTCACCTGGTATTAAACTTTTAAAATCAACAGTTGCAGCAGCTTCTTCAGAGTCAATATCAATTAAATTCTTCAAAGGTTCCTTCGGCAATTTAACCGAAGTTATAAATAACTCCAACGGGCTAATGTCTGCCATTTCTTTCTTCCTAAAAAATCTTCTTTCACCTTTCTTTCTACTTAACCTCTAAACAGACCATAATAACGTCCTCGTGAAGTATATCACCGTACTACACTCTTTCAGTTTCAGCCGCACCAGCCAACACCGGCGGCGTTACCACCTCTGCCTCCGGCGGCCGGGCTCCGCCCGGACCCGTTGTTACGAGCTACGCTCGTAGTAATTCGATCATCGACGATGAAGATGAAGTGGTTTAAGTAGATAAAAAAAATTATTAATAGCCTAGAAGACTAACCCTTCTCTAATGAGAAAGACGATTGAACTATTAGTTACAGAATCAACCGCGTCGCTTACAATACTTAAAAATTCCTCGCTTTGCGAGGAACAACGGGTCCGGGCGAAGCCCGGCCGCCGGAGGCAGAGGTGGATAGAGTGAGCAGAGATGTATTAATATTCGAGGGCTAATTGTGCTAATTTGAGAGCACCTTCACGGGTTTTATGACCACCAATGAAACCAGCAACATGAGTGAAAACACAACCTTGAACACCAGTTATTTCGTCCATCTTTTCATCACGAGCACCTCTCCATGGTTCAGGAAGTGCTTTACGACTTGAAAATGATGTACTTGTTTGAGGAACTGCCTGGATTCTCCATCCTTTACCATCAGAATAAAGGACATATAATACTTGGTTTTCAACACCACTTTCTTTTTCAATAAAAAATAAATGCTCTTTCCATGGAACAAAAACATCAAACACAATAATTCTTCCTTGTGAATCGTATTGTAATCTATTATCAAATGCTTCTTGAACATGTTGTTTTGCCGGATACCATCCTTTACCATAATTTTCAACAGTTGAAATAAACGCATTGCCCATTAATTCAGAAGCTTTTAAGAATCTTTGATCAAGATATTCATCAGTATTTGGTTCAGTCCATAATGGATTTAATTTACTAACTAATGAAGGTAATGTAATACCACCAGTACGATATTTTGAAGTTACATCTTCTGGATATGCTGATACACCATTATCATTAGCATCAATTGCTTCAATAAATTCATTGTAGATTTTCTTATATAAAATTTCAATTCCTTTATCATCAACTTTATTATCTAATAAATTTGAAATAATTTCTTTACCAAAATGTTTATAAATTAAACCAGCAGAACTTAATCTTGTATGATGTTCATCATCAAAATTATCATTAAATTCACGTTGATGATGATCGAAATATTTTGGTGGTTGATATTTTCCACCAACATCAACAATAATATCACAAGTTTCTAATAATTCATTATCTCTTGATCTTAATAATTCAGCATCTTTAAATTTAGGAAGTGTTTTTAACATAAAAACAGCTAAACTTTCATCTGCATGAAAAGTACCACTATGAGTTCCAATCTTCATTATTGTTTTAATTTTTTTTTCAACTGGTGACATATTTTTATAAAATCGAAACATAAACAATCGCTCTCTATATTTCTTTCTCCTCGATCCTCTGAAAAAAAACTAAAGATAATGCATATAGATAAGGTTAAGGGTGTGATACCCCACACAGCCTCCGGCGGCCGGGCTCTGCCCGGACCCGTTGTTCCTCGCTACGCGAGGAAGACGAGGGAGTTGGCGTGATTGAAATACAAATTATATGTTATATAATTACATTACTTGAAATGGCTCTCCAGTAGGTTTCCGGAGATCGTAGTGATAGAAATTCATCCTACTACATACCAGGAAGATGCTGAGATAACTAACACCTGAATAAAGCATGGCTTCATTAGGTCCAATAAGAAAACGTAGTTTTGAATTATTTCATGCAATTCACTACCCATCAGTATGGACTTTCTTATTGTTGGGATTGTTTCATGCACGTCCTGGTGTTAGCTTTTTAGTTTTATGGTCTTTCTTCATTCTTGCTGGACAAGCTTTGTATAGAATTCTTGATTACTATCAAATCTCTCCAACCTTATATTCTGTTACATTTCCAAGAGATATAATGCCAGATTAATTTCCAATTGGATCACATATTAGGATTAATAAAGGATCATTGCTATCACCTCTATCATGGATAAAGTCAACACATCCATATACAATTAGTTCGGTATCAAGTGATGATAGTATACGTCTAGTAATTAGGCAAACTAACTTTTCAATTGAAAAGCATTTATCTTATACAATATCTGGTCCATTTGCTATTACTATCAATCAAGAAGTTATTAGTAACAATAACAAAGATGAAGGACCAGAGTATACATCAGTGAATACCGTAGATGGGGTTAAAAAGGTAATTGTCTTTGCTGGTGGATCAGGAATATCATTTGCTAGTCCTTTGGTACGTGAATTAGATACAATTGGTATTCCATATAAATTTATATGGATTACTAGGGACAAATCTGATCTTAAAGTATTAGATTTATTAAATATAGAAGATGTAGATGTATTTATTACTGGAAACAATTCAACCAATAAGTATAGTGATATTATTGAAGAATCAGAAAGCATTAAACCAGATAATTCCAACTTTGAAGAATCGATTGAATTGATGAATTACTTGATGATGATGATGATGATGATGATGATGATGATGATGATGATGATGATGAATTATCAACACCAGAGGAAACCGACCAATATAAACAATCAGCATCGAAAATCAACATAACATACGGTAGACCAGATTTTAATCAGTGTATAGAAGATTTTATTTTACCTGGTCAAGAGCATTTATCATGGGCAATAGCCTGTGGACCAAGGATTCTTGTAAAAGATGTTGAATCTTGGGCATCCCGAAAGAAGATTCAATTCTCTGGGGAGAAATATTCATTGTAATGTATTATTCCAATCTACTCTTCTTAGCGGTTAACAGCCATGCTCTGCAGGCTCGTTGTACCTTTGTAATTTCTAAGAGAAGTGTCAGTATATCGATAAGTTATTATATTATTAGATAGTACTTATGTAACTTGAGTACAAGGAGATGACGGCAAGCTGGAAAGCGGTCATTTAGTTTAGGAGGTAAAAGGCTAATAATTTATAAATATTTAAGTTTCAAGATTGTATTGAGTTATCTGTTAGAGCAATCATTAATTAGATATATAAGTTTTTAACTTAATTTCTTTCGTAGCGACATTGTTATGCTATAGCACCGTTGTTTTAGTCCACTGTCCATCTCTAGATCCTTTCCCATAACGCACGAAGTATGTTGAAATTTGTAATTTATTTTCTAGAAAGTTGATATAATAATTATGCTCAATAAACTGATACAAATATCCATCCATTTAACCCATTCGCATGGCTTCTATTTCCATCTATTTACTGTATATTATTCATACACAATCCCTTGATCCTTATGTGAATATGTTTATCTTTTCCATTTGTAGCGTGTTATCTGCATGGAAGATGACCGATCGGCAGCGGTCAATGTTATGGCACAAGCTGGCCATAATCAACAGCAATTTTTATTTAAATACACTACGACTCAGCTGGATCCTTTTCACTTCCTTCTTCTTTTTCTTCTTCATCAAAAATTCATTAAAAATGAGGCATTTTCTGGATTGTTATTACGAAGAGCCTTCATTTGGATTACCACCAGCTCCCCAGAAATTAGAAGCACATGAATATCTTGAGTTTATTGATTATTTGAATACCGACTCAGACTCCCTCTTTGGCAGTTTAGTTAGTTGTTATGATTCATATTACGGTGATAATCAATCAGTTGACTTATTATCTTGTTTGAACACGTTCCTTGGTAATACTGATTATTCAAACATTGATCTAAACAATCTTCTTCACTTTGAAACAGATTGTTGTTATAGCAAACAAACTGGCACTTTAGTAAAAGGTATGTTAAGATCGCAGTTCGCAGTTGAAATTCTCCATTCAATTACTAACCCTCCTATAGATTCTACTAAATCAATCGTCGAGCTTGAAACTCTTGATGGTTTTAGTATCAAATCTCCAGCTATTGTAACTTCCACTCCTATCACGACTTCTTCATTAAAGTCAATTCTAATTGATCCCACTTCAACCCCTACTACGACTTATTCATTAAAGTCAATTCTAATGGATCCCACTTCAATCCCTACCACGACTTATTCATTAAAGTCAATTCTAATGGATCCCACTTCAATCCCTACTACGACTTATTCATTAAAGTCAATTCTAATGGATCCCACTTCAATCCCTACCACGACTTCTTCAAGTCAATTCTAATGGCTCTCACTTCCATTCCTACCACTTTTTCATTAAAGTCAATTCTAATGATTTCCCCTTCACCATCAGTAGATAACAGGAATACAACCATTCTAAAGCCAATTACGTTTACACCTACTACTTCTCCTCCAAAGAGGAAATCTTCATTAAAACCAATTTTAGAAGTATTGTCTCTTTTAAAACGGTGGACTCTAAATGGAAGTATCAATGGACTGTTATATCAACTGGTACATCATGATTACAAGATTGTGAGAAATTATTTTGGATTCATTACGTGATTTCTATTAATTTGTAATCAAAATCACTTATGGTTTTACCATTGGAATGCATTCATTCTTAAAGAAAGGGTCAAAGATACATACGAGGATGCTAATCATGCTATTCATTGATTAAGCTAATTTATCATTTCATTAATCTGGAAGTCTATCCCCAATCCCATTTTTTATTCAAGAACTTACTGACGACTATACCTAAGTTCTATAACCAGCCTCAATGTCCTTTCTATATATTATTTAAATAAACTTTTACATTTTTATCTTAACTATCCTTTATATATGCCTCCGGCGGCCGGGCTCTGCCCGGACCCGTTGTTCCTCGCTACGCTCGGAATTGTAAACTTCCTGCGGATCAATGTCCGGCAAGAAATCGATCTCTTTTCACCGATACAAAGCGAGTAAAGTAAACGTTATATTTACTAATTAACACAATCATATTATACAAAGCTAGAATTAGAGTTAAAACATAACAAATCTATGATTATACACCACCATATTCTAGTGTTCATCGGTTTTCGACCTTCCAACGGAGTGCAATTTCCAGTGGATCGAAGCGCCATTGCTTATCGAAGTTGCCCATATCTCCAATTAATTAATAGAATCATGTCTATATACGCGTTCTCCATCTTCAATTTGCCATTCATAGTGTAATTCTATCCAAAAGAAATCAAAAATATTTTACTATAGAAGTTAGAATTAGGTAATAAATGTATTATATGCATAAATAGATATGGATTGTTTAATATCGAAACAATTGAAGAAACTAGAACCTCAAGCAATCTAGGGAGATTCCGTACTTTCTGTTTGGTACTTAATTTCAATTGTATATAGTATTGAGAATTCCTCGCGAAGCGAGGAGCTACGGGTCCGGGCAGAGCCCGGCCGCCGGAGGCAGAGGAGGGAGAAGGTGACTGAAGTGGATGAAATTAAAGGTTAACTTTCTTCTTAGCTTGGTATTGGGGAATGACGTTTTGAGGGCCCGGTTGCCTTCCACATTCGATTGCTACCATACGAGCAAAATCTTTTGAATCCCAGTAGCCGGAATGGGCAGTGAGCATGGAAACATATTGAGATACACTTTCAAGAGAACCGGTAAGAGGGATGATCCAATCAAGTTGCCCGTTTTCATTGAGAAGGGAAAGTCGTTCTTCTCCTATTGCTTCTTTTTGAAAATCTCTAGTTTCAAGTTCTAATGCTTGACCTGGCTTGATTGTTGTTAAGAGGTCAGATTCTGTTGATTGTTGATCAAGATCGGATAATACTTCTTCTATAGCTATCTCGGATTCATCGGGATTGCTGATTGTACCTTCGTTGGTTGCCAAGCTTTCATTCAATGATGTTGTACTTGATTTGGGTATTATTGTCCGTTCACTTAGAAATGGTAATCTGGATGTGAATGCATTAACCCATCCGGAAGATTCAGTACCTGGAATGATAAATGATTTTTCAGTTGGAAGAACTGCAGGTTCTATTAAGGAAGATTGATATCGATCTGCTGCAGGAGCAAGATAGTATGCAATCGGATCAGAATAATGAAGGATGTTGTAAAGATTTTTAACAGCTATACATCCATATGGATATTTATGAGTAGTTGTTTTTGGATCTATTGAATTTTCCTTTTCATATAGTTTTCTAGGATAAAGTTGAGTATTTTCTAATAATAAGAAAAACGCTACTGGACTACCTACTAGGAAGAGATTGTGCACGTTAAAATGAAATATTCTAGAATTTTGAAGTTGATCTTTGCTACAATTTTTAACATCAGTTGGTTGTGTTGATAATAAATCAACAGCAATAGAACTTCCTAATGAATGCCCTATGAGATTGACGGTACCTCCTAATTTTTCAAAATCTGGATTATATCTTGTAAATAATGAATATACTCTATTTGCTTCATTTGCTGCTGCATCTAATAATAATGGTTTATGATGGGACATATAATAAGGAATATCTAACATAACATCACTAATGAGATTTCTTACAGTTGGAATTGATTTCATTGTAATATCATTTAGGGAGAATTGTAAACCTTCTTTATCTTTCTTAGTTCCTTTAAGATCTTCAAAATTAACAGTTCTTCTCCAGTTAATAGGTAAAGTTAATATATTTGTATCTTCTTTTATATATTGAGATAAAGCAGGGGATTCAGTAAAAGTGCTAACCTGACTTCTAAATGAGTTTATTGCATAAGTGAAGTTAAAACTTTCTACTCTTTCAGTTAGCTTTTGACCAATTCCATGAAAAACAAGAACAAGTTGAGTATAAGTCTTTGGGATGTAATCAGATAAATCTGAAGGACGATCAGGTAAATTTTTTAACTTTTTCCAATCCTGCCAGGAAAATTGACGTTGTACAGTGAATAAAGTACCTGGTGGTGATCTACCAGAGATTAAACATGAGATAAGTTGACTAGGTGTTGGAGCAGATGATAAATAGGATGAGAGAATAGAGGGTTCAGAGTATATATAAGCAACTGGGTATGATTTTAATAGTGAGGGGACAGCACCGGCGGTACTTGTTTCGGGTTTTATATTTTTATCTGAATTTATGTCTAAGTTTGTGTTTGAATTTGAATTATCATTTTCTTTAGTTGATGATTTATCTCCTACAACATTATTGGTATCCTCTTCCTTCATATGTACTTCTTCGTTCTTTACTACCTTTTGATAAGTTGGTGCAAATACTACTTCCACTTTAACATCATATTTTCCATCAAAATATACAATTGGTGTTCTTAATTTTGTCATTGCTTCAGGGATTTCTAATGCAGATTCCAATTCAGCTAAATAAGTTGATGTCCATGGCATTATTGACATGAAAGCTTCTTCAATTGCATCTTCTAATGATGGTTCAATTGGTGTTAATGAACTTGTAAAAAACCAACTTGAACAATGAATATTATAAGGATTGGTTAAGGGTGCCCAATATATTGGAATCATTTCCATTGAATCAATTGAAACTTGGTATAGACGATTATAACCAACAGGAATTGGATTATCTTCCTCAGATTGGTTATTATATTCATCAACTAATAATTTACGATCATAAGGATTAAAAGCAATCCAATTAACATTTGGAGTTATAGAACCAACAATTGATGAAGAAGAAAATACTGGGTAGTTGATAATACCATTTGGTTCAGGTTTGTTTGACGAAGCACGATTTGAAGCAGCACGTGCGCCAATATTATTCTTAGGACCAGAACTGGATGATCTATCTCTACCTCTTCCAGGTTGAGGAGAATTATTTTGAGAACGTGAAACACTACCAAGAGGTGAATTTTCTCTATCGCTTCGTGATGGAGTAGGTGGGCGTTGTGTATTGGATGTTGGAGGAAGTGGCGTAGTTGGATCATCCAATTCAACTAAAGAATCATGAAAAAACCATAGTGTACGTTCTGGAGGAGGTTCTAAATGAGTAGAAGAAGAAACATCATTCGAATTCTTTTCAGAGGTTGCTATTGATTTTTCCATTTGAATAGAATAAATTCAATTAATTAAACACAATGTTGATTAGAATGAATAACTTGAAGATAGATTAGCAACTAAAGTGTAAGTACATGATGTACCTGCATGAATCGAAGTTGTCCTTACCCGAGTTGAATTCAGCTGCTCAAAGAAGTGTGGGATGTTATCAAAGTTAACTATATATCACACAATTATTAATGAATTATATATATTATATAAGTTAGTGGGATTTTATACTTTTAGTTAATTTACTGTTAACATTTAAATTTATTAGTTAAATCGACGACCGAGTTAAATTAGGTTATGCTCTTACTTTCACCTGGAGCAGTGTGGATCAGCAATAGATAAGATAGTAAAAGATAAGATAGTAAGGTAACTCCATGTAGATCAATTTGTTAACCTCATTCACGTATTTCAGTATTCTGAGTACTATTTTTCTTAGAAATAGGTATAGAAGGTCTTTTATTTGATTTATTTTAATTATTTATATACTACAAGATTATATTGTTTAACTTGGGTGCTTGATTCTTTAACTCTACTCTTGGTCGATCTCTAATATGCGTATTTTTACAAAGATAACCATTCCGTTGGAAACCTTTTTATCACGAATTTTATCTTGTTTTCCTAAGATCTGAGGTTTTACTTTTAAAATCTACTAAGCTTCTATGTTTCGATTTTATCTCACAATATATAGAGCAGATTTCAGTTCCACCGCCATAGCTGAGTTCGTCCAGGGCCATATATATATATAAAATTAATTAACTATATATATATCTCTCCGCCATCACATACTAGAGCTCTAATCTATATATAGATATATATATAACTTACAAGAACCAAACTTCTAACTTTATAGTACTCGTTAATCTCAATTAAACCGAATTATTAACCATTGAATCGAAATATATGCGTACTTATCAACTTTGCACTTTGAATAACAAGCTCTTCAACTAATTATCTAAATACTTAAACTATTCCAATGGATTCCAATATATTCCAATGTATTCTAAAGTATTCCAACGTCTATCTTTGTAAAATATTATTGTCCATATTCCAGTCTAACCTTCACACCCAACTGAAGCGTCACGTGATAGAGAGCTTATCTGATTGCAGATTGCTAGACAACTCTCCACCTTCCGAATCAAGCTTCAGGACCCTTGATAATGCAGTTGCCAATCTTAACCAAGACATGAAGATCATCATATCGGGCATGGAACACTAAACTAAAAATTTCTTAAATACTACCTGTGAAGTAGTTAATTATAGAAGAACTTTAGAAGCTTAGAAACTTACAACCAGTAATAACCAGTAACTCCATTACACCAATTAAATATAATGCCAGATCTAATAGATCTCACTTTCAGTTATTACCCCTGCCCTATCCTCCATAATCAACTTCCACCCTCCCTCCCATAATCAATCTTTCAAGCAAGAGATAGATTTCGCCAATCCACAATGCTCATTCTTTATCTTCTCAATATATCTTACAGTAAATTTTCTGCTAATAAAGAAGTTCTTATAAAGTGAATAATTAATTACTTATAGCTGGTATTATAATTAATTATCATGGACGTAATTAAAATTGCAGCATTTTTAATCGCTCCAGAAAGCAAAATCTTAAGTGAAGCTCTCATTGGTTTTGGTACTGCCATTATTTCACTCTTATCTAAAAGGTTTCAAAAAGAAGAAGTTATTTTACCATCAACTACCACCAAGTTTTCACTACCAACTAGAACTTTAATCACAACATGCTTACCACCTCAACCAAGTTTAATTCCAACACCCACTAGTTCCATAAATTCTGCACCATCTACTTCATACAACACTCCAGTACCAATAATTTCATTAACTATATGGTTATCTACTATCTTATTGGTAATTATGTTAATGATGAAAGGCGGAAATCAAACTAAACCTGTTGAACGTTCATCTTCAGAAGATCCAGAAATTTTACCGTTAAATGCAACTTTAATTCAATCTGAAAAGACTGAAGCACCACAATTCCCTCCAATAACACCATACATGTACTTTCAACTCCTTTCTGCATATTTCAACATTATGTTAGAACTTAAGATGAATCAAACTTCCCATTGCACTGTTACCTCACAATTAAGTTCTGACTCAGAATACTCTGAATTCTCACTTTCAAATTCACCTTCCGATTGTTCACGATCTCCATCACCTTCATTATATAGATCTCCAATTTCATCACCATTTATCTCTTCGCCAATCGGTAGTAAATCTGTACTCACCAAACCTTGGAACAATTGGGATCATTCAGCTGTAGGATTGTATAATGCAAGAAATGATTGTTTCATGTTATCTGCCATTCAACTACTCTTTCATCTTCCGCCAATGGCCTTCTATTTAGATAATGTTGTCATTCGTAGCAGTAACAGTAACGGCAAGAGAACTATTACTATGGAGTTAAAAGAATTATATCATAAGTATAAATCAATTAGAAACTCGTATGTAGTACCAACAGCTTTTGTAAGACGAGTTCAAGAAATTGATAACTCCATGCAATATTCGCAACAAGAAGATGCTTCTCAATACTTCTACTCCTTATTAAATGTACTTGAAAAAGAAAGTTTGGTTGAAGATAGATCAATGTTTAAAAATTTATTTTACTTTATGGAAACCAGCAAGAGGGAATGTACTGGCTGTGGTAAAAGTAAAACAACAATCACCAAATCTAATAATATTACAATTGGCTTTCCTGATCCTGATTATATTCATTTTAAAAATTCTTTACAAGATTATTTCCATGAAAAAATTGAATTTAAATGTGATCACTGTTGCTCAAGTACCGCTGTTAATTCAATTTCCCTTCAGGATTCACCGGAATATCTTTTTATTAAAATGAATAGATATAACTGTCGTACTAATAACAAAATCACCAGATTAATTAAGTATCCAAAAGAATTAGAGTTAAGTCAATATATTGTTAGCAATCATCCCGAGGAGTTCAATTATCGGTTAGTAGGAGTAATTGAACATATCGAAAATATTCCAATGGGTCAATGGGGAGGAGGAAGTGGTCATTATACAGCATATGCACAGTCTGGTGATTGGTTTAGATATAACGACTCTAAAGTGTTTAAAGTTAGGGAACAGGAAGCATTATTATCTTCAAATGCATATTTATTAATCTATGCAAAAAGTTCATAGTCTAGAAAGACTTTTTCATAATGGTTCTTAAAAGTAAGTATAATGTTTCAGTATTATTGAGAAAATTTACTAACGATAATAGACTAATAAGCGCCAAAGAGCAGATATGAAATCAAAATAACTGAATAGTTCTATTTAGATATAAGATACAAGTAAGTTTGACAGCAATGAATGCCACACATATTACGTTATACTAACAGGGAAATAGTTATATCTTTTCAGCATTCAGGTATATCATAATCAACAACAATCAAACCATAATAGGTTATTACAATGTAAGTTTTAGTACGATCGCAAAGGAATTCTTTATACTAACTACAGATTTAGAAATTTATCAAATCTCGATAAATTCAAATGTTACATCAATAAATTCAATAGACGAAGCAACTCATAATGTAAGTTTTAGATTCAACAAGCGCAAGGAGCGATTACTAACATTAAATTTAGAATATTATACAAGATCGATGGTTATATGAGTACAAGAAAATGAACAAAAGTGTTTAAAGAAGAAGGATATATTAGAGAATCAACCAATAATATCATTTTACGCATTATTTACAATTCCAGTAACCTATGTTAAGATTAACGATATAAAGGCCCTGGAATTTGTTGGTTTTAACTAGCGAGGGCCAGCACTTTCGCTCCTATTTGAATTTTTCTTCACTACATTCAGTTTAAATTTGGACTATTATAAAATTCTATTCAATTTGAATCATTATTCTTCAAAATTATGTTCGTTAAAATTTATTTACCTTATTCAAATTCAGAAGAAATGGACTATTTTACAGGATTAATTATTATTAAGAGATGATGATATTATCAAGATTTATCGCTGATAACGATTCCAAGAAATCCATTCACCATAAGAATCACCTTTACTTATATTACAACAACCTATCATAATTAATATTTCAATCGAATGTTCATTCTCGATTGAGAAGAAAACTTAGCTATATGGTATATTGGATTTTTGATTTGGATGTACATTCTCATGTCAAGTGCTCATTGTTATCAGCAAACGTTTTATTAATCGTTAGGTGGATGGGAATTATTAAATATATAATATTATAAATAATACATAAACACTTTATTAACAAATAGTAATATATAATCGCCTTGTTCGCCGAAGACGTTGGTTGATTCTATAAAAAGAGTTAGAAAACAACGAAGGTTAAAAGGTTTTAACCCGAGTAATAGGCGGGTTAGTCCCAGCCACCGTTGAATCACGCTGATTCACACGATATTTATACGCTTATCTTATCTCTTAGTGAAATATTTAATCCTTCTGATTCGGCTTAATCCTCAATCAATGGTTTGGAGCATGCTAAAATTTAGTATGGATAGACCCTGCATTAACGAATCTGAATGTCAACGTATGCTGACGTTGAATATCTCAACTCTTCCATTGCCGATTGTTAATGTCTTTCGCATGTCCTAACGTTATTTTCGATTTAAGGGGCCCCTTTTTGGATGATTTGGAGCGCAAATAACCTGCGCGAGGTGCCCCAAAGAAAGGTACAACATGCCTTACGTACGTTGACGTTGAATTTCTCAACTCCACCATAGCCATATAGAGGAGTAGTGCCTTATTAAAGCGAACATTAGCCGAAGTAGTAGCTTTTCAAGTTGATTTTCTCTTTATCTTCGTTACAATCAGTAACTGAGTTCATATGATTATTGGTGTTTCGCAATTGAACGCTCATAGCTAAACAACTATTCATCGTATCTCATTAGAAGGAGCTAGATATGAAATTCTATCTACCAGGCACTTAAGGTAAAAGGAGTAATTTATTCAATTGATTATATTATATATACGGAAATAGAAGATATAGAATTTAAATTAATTAGAATAAGATTAGATGGCATGTTTCTCTTCTAAAATAGACATGCTCAATTATATAGCATTACCTATCTAACAAAGTATACAATTGAGCGGTTTAACCAAGTTAACTAAGATTAGATAGATAAGCACAACATAGGAGGGGAGACACTTTTATTAGGTCAAGTATTTTTCCGATTCAACAACCGAGATTATCCGTTACCGCTACCCAGCAACAGTGTTGTCCTTTTATTAGTTAGGGTTAGTCACACCTTAATTTTTGACAACTTCCCTTCTCGATGCAAGATAGCGGTTAGGGTTACTAACACCCCTTCTCCCTTTGGCAATGCCTCCGGCGGCCGGGCTCTGCCCGGACCCGTTGTTCTTCGCTACGCTCAGAATTCCCTCGATTCATTTCAATTATATACTTTTTATTTCATTGCAATTCCTCGCGTAGCGAGGAACAACGGGTCCGGGCAGAGCCCGGCCGCCGGAGGCATTGCAAGCGGATAAATTTATGCTTACCCCTCTCACGGCTGGATTAAGTCCCAACAGGGGTTGGTTTGGCTTAGTTGACCCCAACCGTTGATTAGCTGTTTGACTGTACACACACACAAATATCGAAACTTGCATATTTCACAGCGGGTGTAGATCTCTTGATCTTTATTTAAATACTCGTGTATCTCTTGCGTCTGGGAACGTTTTTTTCTCCTTCTCTCCTGTTTTTTTTAACAATTGATTTTCATTTATTTTGAAATTATTTTTAAAAATGTCTCTTAACGGTAACGGTTCAGTTCCTCCTTCTTATGAGCTCTTCAATGGTAAGACTCGTGCCTTTGTTTACGGTCTTCAACCAAGAGCTTGTCAAGGTATGCTTGATTTTGATTTCATTTGCAAACGTACTACTCCTTCAGTTGCTGGTGTAATTTATCCATTTGGTGGACAATTTGTTACTAAAATGTATTGGGGTACTAAGGAAACTTTGTTACCTGTTTATCAAGAAGTTGCTAAAGCAGCTGCTAAGCACCCAGAAGTTGATGTTGTTGTCAATTTTGCTTCTTCAAGATCAGTTTATTCTTCTACTATGGAATTATTAGAATATCCTCAATTCAGAACCATTGCTATTATTGCTGAAGGTGTTCCAGAAAGAAGAGCTAGAGAAATCTTATACAAGGCTCAAAAGAAGGGTGTTACTATCATTGGTCCTGCTACTGTTGGTGGTATCAAACCAGGTTGTTTCAAAATTGG
Organism: Sugiyamaella americana; assembly: GCA_030583405.1. Lineage (NCBI taxonomy): Eukaryota > Fungi > Ascomycota > Dipodascomycetes > Dipodascales > Trichomonascaceae > Sugiyamaella > Sugiyamaella americana. Next base: position 46,228 of record JAJMID010000082.1, read on the forward strand.
TAACACTGGTGGTATGATGGACAACATTGTCGCTTCTAAATTATACAGACCTGGTTCTGTTGCTTATGTTTCCAAATCTGGTGGTATGTCCAATGAACTGAATAATATCATTTCTCAAACTACTGATGGTGTTTATGAAGGTGTTGCTATTGGTGGTGATAGATATCCTGGTACTACTTTTATTGACCATATTTTACGTTATCAAGCGGATCCTAGTTGTAAAATCATTGTCTTATTAGGTGAAGTTGGTGGTGTTGAAGAATATCGTGTTATCGAAGCTGTTAAGCAAGGAAAGATTACTAAACCAATTGTTGCTTGGGCTATTGGTACTTGTGCTTCCATGTTTAAGACTGAAGTTCAATTCGGTCATGCTGGTTCTATGGCTAATAGTGATTTAGAAACTGCTAAAGCTAAGAATGCTGCTATGAAGGCTGCTGGTTTCTTTGTTCCAGATACTTTTGAAGATTTCCCAGAAACTTTATCTGCTGTTTATGAAACTTTAGTTAAAAAGGGAACTATTGTTCCTTCTCAAGAACCAGAAGTTCCAAAGATTCCAATTGATTACTCTTGGGCTCAAGAATTAGGTTTAATTAGAAAACCAGCTGCTTTTATCTCTACTATTTCCGATGATCGTGGTCAAGAATTATTATATGCTGGTATTCCAATTTCTGATGTTTTTAAGGATGATATTGGTATTGGTGGTGTTATGTCCTTATTATGGTTTAGACGTAGATTACCTGCTTATGCTTCTAAGTTCTTGGAAATGGTTCTCATGTTAACTGCTGATCATGGTCCAGCTGTTTCTGGTGCTATGAATACTATCATTACTACCAGAGCTGGTAAAGATTTAATCTCTTCTCTTGTTTCTGGTTTATTAACCATCGGTACTAGATTTGGTGGTGCTCTTGATGGTGCTGCTACTGAATTCACAAATGCTTTTGATCAAGGTCTTTCTCCACGTCAATTTGTTGATACTATGCGTAAACAAAACAAACTCATTCCTGGTATTGGTCACAAGGTTAAATCTAGAAATAATCCTGATTTCCGTGTTGAACTTGTTAAGGATTTTGTTAAAAAGAATTTCCCAACCACTACTCTCCTTGATTATGCTCTTGCTGTTGAAGAAGTAACTACTTCTAAGAAAGATAATCTTATTCTTAACGTTGATGGTGCCATCGCCGTTTCCTTTGTTGATTTAATGAGATCTTGTGGTGCTTTCACTTCTGAAGAAGTTGAAGACTATCTCAAGAATGGTGTCTTAAATGGTCTTTTCGTTCTTGGTCGTTCTATTGGTCTTATTGCTCATCATCTTGATCAAAAACGTCTTAAGACTGGTCTTTATAGACATCCATGGGATGATATCACTTATCTCGTTGGTCAAGACGCTGTTTCCTCCACCAGCAAGAGAGTTGAAGTTGATGCTAAGGGTGTTTCTAAAGCTAAATCCAAATAATCTAATTAATAATACTTTAATCTCTTTCTAACCACCCCTTTCTGCCTCCGGCGGTCGGGCTCTGCCCGGACCCGTTGTTCCTCGCGTAGCGAGGAATTACCAAGATCACGTTGATATAAATCACAATCCTTACAGCTTCGTCAATAGAGAATAATACCCTCTTACTACAATAAGAATATAACTATAACTATACAAGCTTTCATTAATCTATTTATTATATATAATTAAACTTCACTAACAATCTTACTTTAAGCTGTAAGTGCTTCAGTTTGACCAATCGTTCTCTATACGCATGATATCACTTGATTTGAAAGTTTCGTTCGGAGATCAGCAATTCGGATGTTCTTAAATTCTAAATACCAACAAGGAGAGAACTATAATAGCGAATCATCTTCTGATTGCTAGAATGTTTGTTACTTGCTTGTTTACATCTTCAATATTAATTCAAATCATGATAGTTACAGATGATGATGATGATGATGATGATGATGATGATGATGATCTATGTAGTTACTCTTGATATTTACTAGTTGATGGGCGATAAGAATGAGCAAGGAGGAGCAAAGAAAAAAGAGATTACATAGTATTTATATCATACAACTATATAACTTAATAATAGCATTATATTTTCCGTTTAATTTTTCGCGTGATTGAGTACAAATAGTTAGTTGTACTATGAAAGTGGGAGGTACCAAAAGCTACCTACTATATAATGGAATGTTCTTAAAATTCCGGGCGAAGCTCGGAACAACGGGTCCGGGCAGAGCCCGGCCGCCGGAGGCATATATAGAGATAGGTTGGTTGGATAGTAATATACATTTTTAAGTTGGATTCAAAGGATCATCAGAATATACACGAGAGAGACCCTGTCTAAATATTTCAACATTATAATCTACTAAAGTTATTTTAGGAATTCCTTCATTTCTAATCATGCTAACTAATGCTAAACCTCTAATCATTTGAGAAAGATATAATACGAGATCATTCTGTAATCGTGAAACACATTTAAGAGTTGGACCATCTTTAGAAGAACCATTTGTTATTGCTGGTAGATTTGGACTATTATCAGCTACAGCACCACTTGGTCTATATAAAATATCTAAGTCAACTGCTACATCTATGAAATCACTACATACTTGATAAGTTTCAACATCAACTGGAGAAGAATCAGTTGCTAGATAAATTTTTGAATTTACATCAAATAAAAATGCCTTTTCAATACCAGAATGTTGGCATAAAATATCGAGTAAATTCTCCAATACCGGTAATTCAGGGACCAATTTTTGAATGATTCTTGAAAATGCTTCATAAATTGAATGATCAAATATACTGGTAAGATGAAATGATATGTTAACCCCTTCTAAATTAGCATCTACCAATTCATCAGTAACTCTTTGCATTATATCTCTTTGAGTATCTAGACGAAAATCATCACTTAAACCATCCACCTTATGAATAAGGACTTCAAAATTAATAGATGGATTAATTTTAAATGCATATTCAATAATCTGTTGGAGATTTTGTAATGCATAAAGATATTCATCTTGACTATCAATAACATAAATTAATGACCCTACCGATTGAAATATCCTTTCTGAATCATAACTTGGTTCAAACATATCTAATTGGCCAGGCAATTCTTGAACTGCAAAATTAACTAATGAATTAAACCGTTCATATGTTGGTTTGGCCGTACTTTCAATATACAATGTTTCGAGTGGTTGCATGTTATGGAATACAACTTCACAAATTGAACTTTTACCTCCTCTATGATAGTTAGATATGCTTCTGACAGCCGGGCTCTGCCCGGACCCTTTGCCCCCGCTTCGCGGAGAATTGCTATTATTTACTTACCTCCTTAATCCCATCAGTAATATCATAGGGAGATCATGTGCTGTTGCAACCAATGAGGTTTCCATGTTGTGTGATAAATCCATTTTGAAAGGAGCTGTTGGTTTGCTTAGAATTTAAATTACTTCATATACTTTGTAATTGTCAATAAATTAATAGAATTATTCATAAAATAGTTGATTGTGATTGTGAATTCTTTTTGTTCTTCTTCTGTTTATGCACTTTCTTATCAGATTCTCACGATACAAAATTCATGCATTTGTCAAGCTTGAACATGAGAAATTTGGCGCGCAAGCGGTTAAATTTATATTATTACCTACCTCCAGCAGTGGGTAGTTCTAATGTCACAAGCGATGTTATAGCTATTTAAAGAGGTGAAATTGGAATATATAAGATGTAAATCATTTAATGCTTTCTTAAGTAAGTTAACTTTATACAGCGAATATTAACGGTAACAAATGAATCTCTAAATTATGTATAATACTACTTGTAACTTGCTTATTCAACACAAGTTGAGAAATTCCTCGCTCTGCGAGGAACAACGGGTCCGGGCAGTGCCCGGCCGCCGGAGGCAAAGACAATTAGATAGCAAATATATAAGAAAATAATTTAAAATACATATTAATTACCTACTATAACCGTCACGATTTTGGCCATAACCACGAGTATATCCTTGGTTGCTAAATGGTTCACCTCCTCTTCCTCTATTGGGGTTAGAGTTTTGGTGGTGGTAACCACCGTAGTTGTTGCTTTCTCTGTTATCTCTATTGCCGTATCCACCCTGGTTTTGATTTTGGTTGTAATATCCTTGTCCTCGATTGTTATAACCACCTTGATATCCACCTTGACCTTGATAACCTTGATTGTTTCCTTGATAATTTCCTTGTCCTTGGTAACCACCTTGGTAGCCACCTTGACCTTGGTAACCACCTTGGTAACCACCTTGACCTTGATAACCTTGATTACCACCTTGATACCCACCTTGATACCCACCTTGATACCCACCTTGATATCCACCTTGATATCCTTGATTACCACCTTGATATCCACCTTGTCCCTGATAACCGCCTTGTCCCTGATAACCACCTTGTCCCTGATAACCACCTTGTCCTTGATAACCTCCTTGATAACCTCCTTGTCGATACCCTCCACTAGCTTGTCCTCCTCGATTTTTACCTTGCGAAAAGTATTGATATCCTCCATTTCTTTGTACTCCAGTTGATATTGGTGTAGGTTTAACTGTATTATATTCAACGTTACGATTTCTACCATTGAAAAATGCATTCTTTCTTGGTCCACTTTGAATTGTTTCTTTATCTTGTTCTGTTAAAACAGGATCTAATAGTTTAACACCATTCAATAACATACTTTTGTTCTTATGAATTAACTCTGGCATATAATATTCAACAGTTAATGAATTATCAGGATCAAAATTTGGCATATCTCCTGTATTAAGAGGGAATTCTAATAATTTACCTGGTTCAAGTCCTTCTTGTTTCTTAACAATTCCTGATAGTCCATCACCTCTATCAGATTTGAATTCAATACCAAGATGCTTATCATTATCATAAAGTTTCTCTTTTAATTCTCCATATAATGTATTTTTACTACTAATAAGGAGCACTTCTTGACGGCGGGAATTTCTATATTTCTCATGATCGGTTAATTCAGAATATAACGCTTGAACTTCTTCTAATAATCTTTTTTCATCAATAAACGGTAGCAAAGCAATACCCTGCCAGGACATCTTCTTTCCATTCATATCAATTGGGAAATCAACTGGATAAAAATCAATAATATGAGAATTGGGATCACTCATTAATGGATGAAATATATCAGGTAAAGTGTGGCAACTATCAGCTGGCAAAACACTCATTAATTGTTCAAATGGGGCAAATGGTACTCCTTTCTTGAAATCTACAATAATAGTATCTAAATCAAATAAATCTTGTGCAAATGGTGCATAATGATAAGGATAATACCAATTCCAAGAAGGACAACCTTGATAATAGTACAGTAATGTCCAACAAATACCTTCAATATATTTTTCAACAACTCCTCTTTTAAATGCTGCATCATCTTTTGAGACATGGAATTTATTTTGATAATATCTATCACGATACCCTGGGGACCATAACCGAATATTATCTTCTGGTTCATCAAGATCATCATCTTCTGAAGATTTTGTAATTTGTTCGTCTGCCTTACGTTTAATACCAATTGAAGGGTCTTCTGTATCAGGGGTTTCACCAGCTGCTTCACTAGGAGTATCACCAGTAACTTCGCTTAGAGATTCGCTAATATCGCTATCTCCATTCAATAATTTTGCTTTCAATTCCTGAGCAGCAGTTTTATTAGCCATATTAGCCATATTTAAAGCATTTCTATTTTGAACTATCTGACTGTTAGTCATATGAGTTTGACCAACACTTTCACCTGATGTTGTATATAATGGCATATTTTCTAATGGATTAACTGGTGCTTTCTCTCCTCTATTTTTACTTAATTGAATACCACCTGGTCCAGTATTACCATTACCTCTACCACCTCTACCACCTCCTCCAGCTCTTCTCTGTTCATTCTCTAACCTCCTTCTCTTTTCATTTCTTAACCTCCTTACTTCATCTTCTCTCTTCTTTCTAAAAATTCCATCTTCTTGTTGTCCTAATCCGTGCATCATAATATTAACTCTCTTTAATTCAACATCCCCATCACATGTCATATAACCACCCATCTGAGGTAAACTTCTTCTCCAAATATTAAGTAGAATATCAATACCATTATCTCTAACATCAAGTGATGGCATATGAGGTAAGAAATCATTACCAACAAAAAAACACATAAAGACCCAATCATCAATAGCTCTTTCAATATCAAATTTAAATGGTAACCGAGGAACAAATAGTTCTGTTTCAAGATATTGTCTTAGAATATCAACATGTAACCAAATAAACGGCTTTGGAGTCGGTACTTCACCACTCTCCAATTCTCTTCTCTTCTCTTCCAACCTCCTCTGTTCCTCCTCCAAATCAAATCCTCCATTATTATTCCTTGGTCTTCTTTTCCCTTTACTACTAGTATCTTCTGCAAAAACATCTTCTCTTAAAATCTTAAAATGAGGTTCATGAGTTGCTAATCCCAAGAAAATCAAGTCTGCATCCAATCCATAAATACAATGACTTGTATTTGGATCATGACTTGGATCACTTCTTTGACTTCTAATAAATTCCATAATCTTGTGTTCTCCTTCCCCAGGAACCGAAGCATCGGAAATAATCACCTTCAAATCCTTCCAACCAGGATCATTATTCAACTTGTAAGCCACCCAATACCTTAAAGATTTTGCTAAGATATCCATAAATGGTGTACCTGGTGTAATTACATTTGTATCCCAAGCTTTCTTTCCCTTAATAGCATCGTCAATCAATTCCCCTCTTGCTTCTGCTTCAGCAATAACTCTATTCTTCTCCTCTTTCAATATTCTTGCATCTTGTGCTGCTCTAAATCTTCTAGACCGTTGCTGATTCATCTTAGCTCTCGGAGCAACCCCATCAACTGCCATCATTAAAATCTTCCTTGGTCTTGCCATAGAAACTACTCTATCAGTATATCTAAAAACCTCCAACATCATCTCATCTTCAGTTTCTGGTGCTGGTCTTCCTTCTGGATGTGTACATGGATGAACAATACCATTCATATCCAAATACAAATTATCCAATTCTCCATTAGGATTTGGTCCTGAATAGTCAGGTGGGTATTCAATTCCGTCAACAAAAGTTGGTGGTTCTTCAACCACCTGAGAAATAATCTTTGGGTATTTCTTCGACAACCATCTAAATAATGCCGGAACACTTCACATTGTTAGTATTACATCTCTACACAAGCCTCCGGCGGCCGGGCTCTGCCCGGACCCGTTGTTCCTCGCTTCGCGAGGAAGGAATATAACTATAATACTTACCCCATGATTAACTAACTATTAACTATACTTAAGATTTTTACGTTTCTCAATATCGATCGGCAGTGAAATTTATTCTCTATCTTATCAAAGTTAGGGTTGGGACTATTATCATCCCGCTATGCGCAGGAGTGCAGAGAAGGATTATTAGCCCTCTCTAGTTATTGGCACTAACTTCAGCACTCTACAATATACAATAATTTTATAATTGATAATTGATAATTGGTAATTTCGTTCATTGATATAAATATATATAGATATATGTATATCTATTTCTTATTAATATAAAACCAACTGCTACTCAACCAACTTCCGTTTATGAGTACCTACCTCAAATGACCTTTAACCGAATATTCTTTGCTCTCTTAACAGGATACTTTCACATCGAAGATTTCCATTGTGAAGAAGCGGCTACGATTTAAGAGATTGAATTATTGAGTGAATAATACGCGAAGCAAGGCAGTAGTACTATTGTAGGATTATTTATTTATCATTACAATTTCCACTCAAAACGAAGACAGCTACTGGTGAAGGGAATACTTGTTTATTTGGAAGTTGCATCATTTAACTGGCTAAGATTTTAAGGTTGACTGGCAAGCGTTAAATTACATAATACGCGTATAACTAATTGCAGCAATCAGTTGTATTCAGTGCAAACAAAAACAGCAGCAGAAGAAATTCATTGATTGACTCTACTCCATGAATGTATTGACAAGATAGAAAAAGAGAAAGATGACGGTAATTCATAGGAAAAATGCATCCAATCCACTCAGAGCTGCCGAGCCAGGCGTAAAGTAAGTTTTCATAGCTGATGAAACTCGCCCCACACAATGTGGCGGTCATGTTGAAACAACATCCCCTCCACCACCGAGCGTAGCTCTGACTACGGGTCCGGGCAGCGCCCCGGCCGCCAGAGGCACATGCAACTGATAGCTAACAAAACTAGATTTCATTGTGATATTTGTTCATGTGATTGTACTAATTTAGTGAGGATAAAATGCGCAGAATGTCAAGATTATGATTTATGTGTTCAATGTTTTTCACAAGGTGGGGCTTCAGGTACACATCAACCATGGCATGATTATATGGTCATTGAACAGCATTGTTATCCTATATTTGATGAAGATTGGGGAGCAGATGAAGAGTTGTTATTGCTAGAAGGAGCAGAGATTCAAGGATTAGGTAATTGGCAAGATATTTCTGATCATATTGGTGGTAGATCTAAAGAAAATGTTGATGAGCATTATAATAAGATTTATTTATCAAGTCCAAATTATCCATTACCAGAAATGAATAAGGTGTTTAATATAACAGCAGCAGAATTTGCTGAAAAGAAAAGAGATCGTTTAGAAATGAGACGAAGTAATGCCAGATTATTACCTATTATTCCTAAACAGAAACCTACTGCTTCTGTTCCTGCTTGTCATGAAGTTCAGGGTTATATGCCGGGTAGATTAGAATTTGAACAAGAGGCAGAAAATGAAGCAGAAATGACGGTTAAGGATATGGTGTTTGATGTTGATGAACCACCTCAAGATGTTAATTTGAAATTAACTATTTTGGATATTTATAATAGTAGACTAACCACAAGAGCAGAGAGGAAAAGGAGTATTTTGACTCATAATTTATTAGATTATAGAAAGAATGCTGCTATTGAAAAGAAACGGACAAAGGAAGAGAAGGAATTATTCAATAAAATAAAACCGTTTGCTAGAATGATGAATGAAAAAGATTTTGATATGTTTTCTGATTCAATGTTATCAGAATTAAGATATAGAAGGAGAATAGCAGAATTACAAGAATATAGGAAAAATGGTATTAGAACATTACAAGCAGCTGCTAAATTTGAAAGAGATAAAGCAACGAGAATTAATGCATTAAATAGAGCAGGTATTATAATCACTGGTTCTACAACAAATACGAATAGCAGTAATAGTACCATTCTTAATAATAGTAATATAATTAACGGCTCAACATCAACAAGAAACTCAATTGTTGGTGGTATGACGAGTTCCAAATCAACTACTCCTATACCAGAATTATCAAATTCTAATTCTTCTTCATCTGATGTTGTTTCTCCTTTTGGTTATAAATTTTCACCCTCAGTCTTTTCCAATCTTTCTTCTGAATCTGATAATCTCAATATTAATAATTCTATCAATGGTAATAATACTTCTACTACAACCACTGTTAATGGAACTACTCTTAAAATTCGCAAATCACTTTCAATCACCCCTCCTCTCGACATCACTCAAGCTATCGATGTCGAGCTCCTCTCCCCTCAAGAACAAGCTTTATGCTCACAGTTACGTATCTTACCAAAACCATACCTAGCAATAAAAGAAACCCTCTTTAGAGAACTTGTACGTACTGGTGGTATTCTTAAGCGTAAAACTGCTCGTGAACTACTCAAAATCGATCCTAACAAATCTGCACGAATCTATGAATTCTTCCAAGCTCAAAATTGGATTGCCTAATGTATTTATTTTAATAAAAATCAATTAATCTACACCTCCCCTTCTGCCTCCGGCGGCCGGGCTCTGCCCGGACCCGTTGTCCGAGCTCCGCTCGGATATACTATGTGTTATATATAATAATTTATTTATTTAATGCAACCTTAGTAAGTTACAAATATTTACTTAAAAACTACAGCTGCTTGTTATCTAAACTCTAGACAACCTTTTCCATTCATATCACAATAGCTACTAGAGCTCATTTTCATAGATTCTTAATTTTCTTGATAACTTTTTAAACCCACTCCTTATCTTACTCTTTAATCTTTTCCAACTACTCTTCTTCTTTTTATATCCTGAGTATATCAATTTAATATCTTCCTCCTCTGATAATACTGTATTAAATAGAAGTTTTATGGAAGGTTTATGATTATGATTATCATCGCGTCCATTCCACGTTTAGTGCTAAATTGATGGGAGATGGTTGAGTATTTCATACCGGTTAGTGATCTATTAACGACTATACTTCGGAATGAATATCTGCTTAATTGGAATTTTAATAAATCTAAAATATCTAAGTACTTCAGATTAACTCCGATTGCTTTAATATATGGATCATGAAGATCAAGATTTTCATTATTTGTGATCATATTACCAGGACCATCTTTGATCTTTCTCCTCACAATATCTTGATAACAAGTTTGATATTGAAGATAAGATTTTGCAAGCTTTTCTCTAATGGAATATTTCAATTTAATATTAGCATCAAGATCCTTGGTACTTAGCAAAACCGAAGAGGTATCGATATCAGAAAAGGAAATTGAATTGAAATGATATTTTTCAGATAAACCAGTTCCAAAGATTTTAGAAATTTCTTCTTCTCCTACTTCTTTATATTTTCTAATAAATTTTAATATAAAATCGTAAACACCTTCATTAATACTACAGCGAGATAACTCTTGGCCAATGCCTTCTAATCTAATAAGAAATCTTTCGGGGAATGGATGTCTTCTCCTACGGTATGATGCCAAACGATGTTGAAGAACAGCTGATGTACACTTAGTTGAATTCACCCAGGTTTTGAAATTGAAAAGTTTAATTCTAAATCTAGAAATATATAGTTGGTTATGTTGTTGATTTTTTAGTGGTAATTCTAGAGCTATATCTGTTTCATAATCTATTAATTCTATTCTGTTCCCAGTACTATGTTTTCTAAATATATCGTCAAGTTCATCCTCCATCTCTTTATACAGTTCACTTTCAATATTAATATTGGATGCTGACTTCTCTTCAAACTTATCAATTTCAATAACTTTTGATAGTTGAGTTACCGTCATAATTATCAACAATATCCATGATGGTTGAATCAGCAGCATTTTTGTTAACTCCTTCACTATCAGGAATAACTTTAATAATTGATTCTCTGTCAGAATTAATATGTTCTCCACTTTTAAGAGTAACTGTAGTAATTAAGACACCATCGGAATTAGTTTTTTCTTCTAGTATTAAAAGTGCACCAACTTGATCAATTGCACCTTTCAAAGAATCATTGAACTCTCCTTTTCTATCATTACATACTTCAGATTCAAAAATACTATTAGTTTGTTCTTCAGATAAACTACTATTCATTTCTCCTTCAATTAGACTAATGAGAGAATTAATAACATCAAAGAAGTTTTCATTAACAGTTGCTTCTTCATAATTCTTAAGAATTAGTTGTGATTTGGTATCATCATTTTGAAAGTTGGTGTGCAATTTCTTTATATTTAATGATTCACATAACTTGATATCGGTAGCTAATAGGGCAGATTTACAGCCATCTTCATAACTTTCTTCACTTATGTCAAAAGCAAATTCTTTGTAGGGCATACTTATGTTAATTAAAGAGATAAGAAAATCAATAATCTCAAAGCAGTCTTTACATGTTCGTCCTTGATAATTATCAATCTCTTGTAATTCAACTTCACTATTGGTATTGAGTTCACCAGTTACACTTTCTACTTCTTCAGATAAGCTATCGTCAATAATATCTTTTAATTCAGAATGATTATTTATACTAACTTCATGTTCACTAATAGCACAATTTCCCATTACATGATAATAGCCATAGAGTAAAGCAAATGGTCGTAAAAGAGTAAGTTTGATTTTGTAAAAGAAAAGATTGAAAGAAGCTAATAGTATAATCCACTTAACGTACGAAAAGTGATTTTCAAAATGTTCTATATCAGGAATATAACAATTTACTGCTTCAACCAACATAGTAATGATGAATTTTGGTAATAAATTGTAATTGATGAAAGAAAAATCATCCTCGTCAATGTTAGATTTAACAATTCTGCAGGGGGAACTCACATAAACATTTATGCAGGGTTCTCGCATATATTGGCAGCTGCGATGGTGTTAACCCATAACGGCTCTTACTTCATCATCCCATTTCATAAGATTCTTCTTTTGTAAGATGCAGGACGTATAAACTTTGCAAGATAGAAAAGGGTTAGATTGATATATATATAAATTTATATGAACGAAAAGGTTAGCATGGTGCGGTTCAGCTTCATTTCATCTGATTCTTTGGGTATTGATGATCGTATAATTATATAAAGGCATATAAATTATGGCGAATAAAGGTGCAACCTCGCTCTAATTTCTATTTAGTAATTAGTAACGTTATAAATATTGTTACTCTAAATTATATCTAATTTGGTCAGTTTATACATATGGATATACATCGACATGTTGAAGATATTATACTCAATATAGAAGAGATTAAGAAATTTATATAATTTATACCTGCAATCGAGATATTTGATATTATAAACTTCTCTATAAAGAGGTAATCATCCACTATGCTATTTATTCCACCAGTTGTTAACCAGTTTATAAATCTATTAGTAAGCGACTGGAGTGACGTTTTCATCCTCTCCGTAACAATGACTCGAATGAGCATCTTGACGATTAGCTTGCGAGTGGAATTACATTTTCATCCTTTCCGTAACAATGACTCGAATGAGCATCTTGACGATTAGCTTGCGAGTGGAAAGACATTTTCATGCTCTCCGTAACAATGACTCAAATGAGCTTCTTAGACGGTCGATTTAGCTTGTTGTACATCTCATGGTCCAGAACAGATAACCACGACTCAGAGTGAATACAGTAGCATTGCATAATGATCATGTCCATATACCAATTCGATATCTTTTCTTTTGAGATTTCGTGGGGTCATTGGTACTAGTATATTATTCATTCACTTTTGTTACTCTTGTGGGGTATCATTAATTACTTGAATTGGTTTGGTTTTTATTTTTATTTGGTCAAGGTCCTTGTGTATGATTCCTATTACTTAGATTTATGAAATGGCTGGACTTCGATAGGATATTAGGAATATAAAGTTAAGATACATATGCAGTAGCGCGAGGTAAAGTCATGTTTAGAGAACAAGCATGCCTCCTCATAGAGCAAACGACCTTTTTGTTATAAGACACGATAGGATACCTACAGATAAATTATCCAAGTTGAAAATACTAACAAATTATAATGATAGTAACTACTTAGTCTAACATTCGAATCTTTCATAATATGGTATGACTAACTGGTGTATCTAATCGCTTCATTGTTCCTATCTGAAATAATTCCGCTGAATTAGAATAGTTAGTTACCATTGTAAGATGCCAAGTATTTCATGTTAATATCAATGGTGGTATTAGGAAATAGTAAATAGTTAACAGGCTAACGTTGCCATGCAATTAATTTCATCAAACTAACGATTCAGTAGTACCAAACCTAAGGCAAATAGGTGTATTTATTGACCAATTGGTAACTAAACTTATTATCAAAATCATACAACGAATACATATTAATAGCTACAGTTTCAAAGATTAACCTACTCGCTCGATTAATCGCTTCAGAATTAGCATCAATTTGAGCTTTGCTACTACTGACGGTACAAAGGGAGTGATGATCATAAATCGAGACCTGCAGATGACAAGACAGCAAGACATAAAGGGACAAAATCTTGACATGGGCATAACTATTTACTGCTGCATATGGAGATCACAGAATGGGCTAGCGAGAGCGAGATAACAGATGGTATTGATAGACGTAAAGTTGGTGGTGGTGATGACGAAACAAGAAGGGATTATATCAACAGACAAGTATAATCTCACGATAACCAGTATCCAACTGTAGATAGGTATGTATTGTTAAATAACAAATATAAATATAGATATGAATATGAATATCTACGGCGTTTTTATAATCGGAAGCAAAGCAATATCCTAACCGATGCAACATGATTAGCCAGCCCGGGCGCTGAAAAGGAATTACCAAGTACGGATAAATTTTGCAACGTCTCCTCCTCCCTCTGTCCCCTTTATCCCCTTTACATCCAAAAATATTTTATTAGTTAGATCTGAAACACCACCCAAGTGTTAACCTTTAACATAACTGCTGCTGCATTCTAACCCAATCTTGCCATACCATAGTTTATGATCATTTAACGATTAACCAAAAATAGAAATATTCCCCTCGAAGTTGACATGAGCTCCTCTTTGATAATTTTTCCGTTTTAACATTTGCCTCCGGCGGCCGGGCTCTGCCCGGACCCGTAGCCCCGCTCCGCGGGGAATGTGCGAACGAATGGATATGAGCGCCATTATCCAATTCACCTCGGTACACATATTCCTCGCGAAGCGAGGAACAACGGGTCTGGGCAGAGCCCAGCCGCCGGAGGCAAGACCTACCTACCCCTTGTGAAGAAATTCCGCGCTTTACTCCTGTTAGTCCTATATCGCGAACTCTTCACAACCCTCACCCTTATCTGATAAGATATCGGGTTCGGGATGTCTTCTATATTCGGGCCGGTCCTAATTAAAATGGCTGCTGAACCTTAACCAGCCACGCTATCGACCAGCCCCCTCTTGAGTGAGATTCGAATATAAAAGAGGAGT
>JAJMID010000083.1:0-60740 GCA_030583405.1 Sugiyamaella americana
CCCCTTCCCCCTCTCCTTAATTATCTTTGTATCCCAGGTGATCAATCACAATATTAATGCAGGTCAGTTAACCGTTAGATTATATGCACAATTCCACGTGGATAACGTTAAACAAACTAGACCCCGATAGGTTAGCTACATTGATAAGAAATAAAGTCCAAAGTCTAAACCGCAATCTGATAAACTAACCGTTATCGTCGCCGTGAAGTGGAGAAGTGACTTGTCAAAATGTGTTTAAAATTATATTTTATATAAGAAACAAACAAGATTAAAGAGATAGAGGCGATGGAAGTGATAGAAGTAAACAAAAATCCATTAAAATAAAAGCAAGAATAAAATAATAATAATAATAAAAATAATAAAAAAATAAAGAATGCTGTGAATGTGTAAAATCACCTAACATTAAAAATAATATTCATAAAAAAATAATTCATCATCGTCGTAGAACTTTTAGTAAGAAAAAATTTTATAACTAATCAAAGTTAATAAAAAAATATAAATCCAAAAAATGTAATGCAAATAATTATTATATTGAGTAAATGAGTGACTGTTGATTTAAAATTGCAAGAAACAATTAACATACCACAAAATAAAATAAAAAAAGAAGGCGAATGATAAGAAGTATACAAAATCTCGTAAAAAAAACACTTTCTTATCTATCGTCTTGATGGTCTAGTTGCCACTGGTGTGGAACGTGGAATTGAATCAGGATTTGGATGTCTAGATCCAACTGATGCACCATGACCAGCTTTATTTAAAGCATAGTCACCAGAATCAAAGTATTTCCTATCATTGACCTTTCTTTGAAGTAAATCCGCTCTTGATGGGAGCTTTCCATACATACGGAATAATCTTTGTTCTTCAGATGTGAGTGCTTGAGAACCCATTATGATACAAATTATTGAAAATGGTTATTTGAATAGCAAAATGTTATTAGCAAAGAGTAGTAGTAGTAGTAGTAATATAGATATATCTTATCTTTTAGCCTTATTGAATTAAAAAGATCCCGAGTAATCCGTAAAGTATTTAAATGTCTTCAATTGTTACAACAAATAAATGATAAATAGTTTGAATAATAGTAGAACAGTGAATTGGAATGATAAAAAAGATGATAATGAAACATAAGAAAAAAAACTCTTCTTATCCAAGTAGATCCCCCTGGTATTTATAAATTAGCAAAACCCATCAAGGGTCATTTCTTTTTCTATATACTACTTTCATTCAGGGAGTGAGGGGCATATAAGGGTATGGAAGGATTGCTATAATTATTTACGTACATATAAGTACAACATTGTTTAAAACGTTGGGAGAGGGGGAGATGGCAAGCGGGCTGGGTAGGCAGTAAATAGGCAATGACGAGGTGTGGGTAGGAACAGCGAAGAGAAATAAATGCGAGGAAGATAGGAAGGAGAAAGAGAATGGTGGTGCGCGTGAGATTATATCATTAATGAATCATAAAGTCATATGTTAATTGTCAAATTCATTCTCATAAGTGGCGATGTTTTCATTCTCTCTCGTGTATCTGGAATAATACTCAAAATATCTTTTGTCTCAGGTATGGAATTAGTAGTAACAGATAATAATTCTCCTTTCACTTATCCTTTGGACTTTTTTTTCTTTTTATTTCTTTTACTCTCATAATATTTAAACTTTTACATCAACTTCACCTTTCTCTCATTTATTTTTATTTACTAAATCTATTTTCTATAGAGCTTTTATCTATAGTTACAATATTTATAATAAATTTTCGTACTTGCATTGGAATTTGCAACTCTATATCCTATTTACATTTAAATTTCACTGATAACAGTATATTGTGTTAGCTTCCTGAACTTTCTCAAACGTATAGTAAAACAATATGCACTTGGGCATGTAGATATCCAGGGGCCGACACTACCTAAACCAAGTTGATGGTACCGGTACGCTAGTTGATCAATTTGACAGCTGAGAGTAATGCAATAATACCATTAAATAAATAGAGATATTTAAAGATGAAACTATTTACAAAACTTCAAACTTGTTATCTTTTTCTCTATTTCCTTTCAATTTAGCTTTCCCTTCTAGACCCTTAATCTGGTGATTTATGTAATCATTTTTTATTCCCCTCTTCCATCCACAACATAAAAACAAAATTCCATTCTTGATTCTTATCGCTTTTAAGTTAAAATTTTAAATGATGTTTGTTAAATACACCACCAATAGTTATAAGTTAAGCTTTTTGGTTAGTAAACCTGGTATTACTCGGTATGTCAAAACACATGGGCATTTCAAGTATGATCAACAAACATATGATAGGAGGTAAAATAAAAATACCAAGGTATGTTGTTCCCCTGTTTATCTAACGGTCTCGCATGATGAGAAAGCTTAATAGATTATATCTGAGTCTAGAAATACTGATTATAATAAATAAAAAATCTTTCCTTTATTTATGTGCATTTGGATACTCCTGTTATTAAACACTCGTGCAATAAACCCCCACCATTTGTAGATCAACATGAAAATGAAAAATCAAATGACCTTGATCTTGAATGTAACACAAAATACATTGATTTATAAATCCCTTTGATCGTTGTACGTGATCAAGTCTAGTCCCGGACATAAACATGAAAATTAATTCAACTGCAGGTTCAAACACGGACTGTGCTTAAATATTATTTCCCTTGCATACGCGGAAAAGTTATATCTGTTAAGGACTTAATTGTAAGATAAGCGGGAAGTAAATTACAAGAACGTATCTCATTTTATGAAGGTAATGGCATGATTGAAGACATATTTAGCACGTGATTAATATATAGAATATCTAACATTATATATCTTAAAATAAACAACACCTTCTTTTCCTCTCCTTTTACTTTTCCCCCTTTTACTTTTCCCCCTTTTACTTTTCTTTCTCCTTCTTCTCCTTCTCCTGCTCTTTCTTCTTCTCCTCTTCCTCTTCCTCTTCCTCCTCCTCCACAAAGATCTTCATTCCTAAACATAAATACATCATGATAAGCACAGCATGTCATTCATACTTCCTTATCTTATCATTCTTTCCTTTAAAAAGACTTTTCTGTACACTTTCACTTTACCATGCATTACTAACGTATACTTCCAAGTTACAAAATTATCACCTTATTTCTACATTCTAGCATTTCATATTTCTACTATTGCTGGACCGGACTCCTGTTATCCATTTCGTGTTTCTATCCTAAACATTCCCAAACCGTAATTTTATCGTATTCCCCTGCCTATCATCTTACCATATGACAGCGCTATTAGAATAATAAACTTTAATGAATTCAGTTGACATCTATCAACTCATTTTACTCCACAAATCTTCAATGTTTCAAATCATGAATCTTGCATAAGATCTGGCCTTGGCTCCGATCTTTCATTAAAACTTTAATTTATTATGAAACAAACTGCTAATAATGATCCATGATCCGAGGATGATAGGATGTAGAATGTATAGTAAAAACCTGAAACTAAAGTATTACGTTAGAAGTTGAATTGCATGTTGAGACATGTCGTATCTAAGAATAATATGAGTTGATTGCCTGTACGTTGTATGATGCGGTAGAGGTAATTTCTGTTTATTTTGTCGGCTGGTTGTAAAGAAGATATTATTATGTTACCCCCATATGTAGACCTTTTCTTTCAGTATAAGGTATATTATATATAAATTAGTGTCGAGATGTCATTAAGCTGCATGTATGTTAAAATATAATTAACTACAAATGATCAATAGGGATCTTAAAAATATGAGGATGAAACCTAACATTTATTTGCTAATTGAATCCAACTACGTAGCTTAATCAATCGTAAGATCCCAATTGTTCATTCAAAAGCATCATCTACAATATTTTATTCATGTTATATAGTTATATCATTATATAGTTTGAATTATTCGTTGAAGTAGTTAAGCAAACAAGTTAATCAGAACAGTAAATCGTATATAAAAAGGTGAATCAACAATAGCATACAACGTAAAGTTGCATCTATGAATTTCAAAAATGACCCTACAGCTATAACTATAGACAAAGTTTGTCAATGTATAAACTCGATTATCTCAAACGAAACTTACTATATGCACTTTTCCACTTCCACTCTCAAAAATCCATCCAATCTCCCTTCTCCTATCTCCCATTAGTTATAACTCCCAACTCCCCCACCACCTCCTCCTCCGCTATACCCGCTTCCGCGCTTATACGGCTCTCTTTCATATTTTTTCAGGTTAGGGTATGATTTTTTTCGGGTTTTTTTTTTTCACTTGCCAGCATTGTATTTTTTTTTCTCTTGTTTTGATCTTCTTCTCTTTGAACAAGAAAGTTTCAATTAATAAACAAAACTTAAAAGGAATTCAAAATGCTCATTTACAAAGTAAGTATGATTGATAATTAATTCAAATTCAATTGATAACATAACCCTTTACAATTAACTAACAAATCTTTTAGGATATTTTCGCTGACGATGAGGTAAGAATCAGAACCCACTACCGATTTCATTCCAAACCGGTCAATTACTAACATTTAGTTAATCTCTGATGTCTATGATATTAAGGAAGTTGATGGTGTTGTCTATGAAGTCGACTCTCAACTTATCACTGTCAAGGCTGGAGCTGATGTTGATATTGGTGCTAATCCTTCTGCTGAAGATGCTGAAGATGCTCTTGAAGATGGTGCTGAACAAGTCAACAACATTGTTTACTCTTTCCGTCTTCAACAAACTTCCTTTGACAAGAAATCTTATCTTACTTATATCAAAGGTTACATGAAGCAAACTAAAGCTTATCTTCAAGAACACAAACCTGATGAAGTTGCTACTTTTGAAAAAGGTGCTGCTACTTATGTTAAAAAGGTTGTTGCTAACTTCAAAGATTACGATTTCTACACTGGTGAATCTATGAACCCAGAAGGTATGGTTCTTCTCCTTAACTATCGTGAAGATGGTGTTACTCCATACTTTGTTGTCTGGAAGCATGGTCTTAAAGAAGAAAAGGTTTAAAAGCTGTTAATTAGTATATATAGTAGTATAATTATAATATATTTGATAAATATTTGTTTTTAACTTATAAGCGTATACTAGTACTTACATCGGTTATTCCTGTAACTACAAGACAATGATTTTCTAATGAAAAAGATTTATCAACATACTCCACTACTTCTGCTTGATACCCTAATTCTCTAAGTGATTTAACCCTGCCAAGATCAATCACCCTCCTAGCCATTAACCCAATTCGTTCTCTTTCCTTTGCTTCGCTTTCATTCTCCCTCTCCCTAGTACCACAAACCGCCCATGATGTTAATCTAGTAATTGCTTTAAACCCTTCCTTTGTGATACCATTCTCTTTAAGCCAATTCATTCCGTAAGCTGGATATGTTTCATAACTACATAGTTGTCTACAACAAAGAGCAATTACTATTCCTTGAAGTGAAGCATAGTTATTTGGTTTCATTATGTTACTATTCTTAAGACAGGTGAGAGTAAGATCAGTTGCACATCCACAAAGATGTTTAGATACAGCAGTAACTTTTAGCGGTGATTCTTTACTTGCATCAATAATAAAAGGCGATTTATCTAGATTTAAATCTTTAATATCAATTTTCAACCTATGAAATTGTGGGATAGGAATAATGTTATTAACGTCCTCTTTACCTTCTTCATTCTTAGTGAATTTATTGTAATCTTCAACTAATTTTCCATCTAGTTTCATTCTAGGATTAGATCTATCAACGAATAAAAATTTATCTTTTGCAAGAAAAGTAGTATTATTCTCATTCACATGTTTCAACTTATTTAGTAGTTGTGATCTATAAATATATCTAGATAATTCAGACCTTCCACAACCAAATTCTATAATTAATCTATCAATATTATCATCATCATATAAAAGATTATTATCAGCCATATGTCCAATTAATGATGATTGTTGAGTTGCATGCTTTTTATTCTCTAATTCTGATAATCTTTCATCTAGACCTACATTTTCCCTAATATCTCGTATTACTTTATGGTCTTTCACTTCTTTATTATAAAGTTCACTTAAAACAGGTATCCATTTTGTAAAATCAATGTCAGAGCTATCTTCGGAATCTAAACTTTTACTTACAATATTCATATCCAATTTATACCATTCATCAGTAATTACCACTGGCTTTGCCCGACATTTTTCCAAATGCAACTTTAACTGATCCTGCCATACACTATGACCTTTATCAAGAGGGCAAGAAATTCTTTTACGACCCCCAATAGAATCCTTCACAAGAAGAATATGTTGTGCACAAAACTCTTCATCCTTACGTCTTGTCATATTACATTGCTTGCCTTTATTGGGTAGTATATAATTACATTGTAATCTATTGGTATCTTTCTGAGCTTTTAATTTCTTCTTTAAAGCTTTTTTTGATATTTTAGAAGTATCTTGAATCATTTTGGCGTTTGGATCAAGTATTCAAGGTGGGTGAAAAATTCTGACATCTGATAATCCTCTTTAAATAGTACAATATGCAAACCAAAATAAAAACCAAAAATACACTAGGTATAATATAATAATTAATTGAGATATGAATAATCGAAAGAATAAATCTCAAAATTGTCCAAAATATCAATAATCTTAATAATATAGTTCAATCATTCTCCAGGAGTAATTCCAAACTCGATCTAATCGTTAACTATATTGACATTTATAAGAATAAATATTCATTCGAAGTAATACACTATGCATAATGCATTTGAAAATCATGATGAGAGCCCATCAGCGGATAAGCATGATTTTTAGATATTCCTGTTATTCTGACTAAGGATGGTTAAGTTATGAATTACAGGGCTTTACGACAGGGTTGGACGGACCAGCAATCTCTCTAGTTGGCAGTTGGTTAGAAGGGGAGTTAGCTCACCCTGCCGTACATGGGCTTGAATACTTACGTTTAACCGATAAAAAAGATAGATAAAAAAAGATATCAGGACTTTAACCTGAATCATCTTCCACGACAGGGGTCGAACCTGCAATCTCCTGATATACCCATTGACCAGCTGAAACTGGAAAAGTCGTAGTCAGACGCCTTGCCATTAGGCCACGTGGAACTTTTTGTTGGGATCTGAGAATATTTATAATATTTGAAATGTTTGAACTGGTTGTTCTAACCCTAACCCTGTGTTTTCTAGAAAAATGTTTTTAGTTGTTCACATACAATAAGAGAATTAAGCTATAATTAAGAACATTAAATGGAATTTATTAACCCCCTTTTGTAACTCTTGTTCCACTTTGTCGTGTCTATCTCGCGAGTATTGTCACCTTCAAACTCGTATATCATATATAATTCACACGCATATACCACATCAAAGCTATAGCATAGCAACGTACGTACGCTACTCTTAGGTATAGTAGCACCTACAGAAAACCTGCTTTCCACTACAAATAGAAAGGTTATAATAAAGTACTTAGGATTACACTGTACCAATCCTAGCTTAGTTATTTATGAAGAATCATGTAGTTTTCAATAAAGTTTGTATCAGATCTTGAATAAAGTTCCTCGCGAAGCGAGGAGCAACTGGTCCGGCCAGAGCTCGGCCGCCGGAGGCATAGTTTTAACGTTCATACACCTACTTTATTTCAATACCTAAGACGTTAGAACTAATTCATTATTCCTAATTAGCTGATTGAAACTCAAACAATGCTCAAGATGAATGTTTCAATTTGTATAATTTTCATTTATCAGTTAAGTTACGGATAAAATAATGGTTCAAAATGCATGGGATACAGGGATAGGGATACATTGTTCCGTTTAACGTGATGGCACATAGTAGCGATCATTCATCGCATCGCTAGGAACAAACGTGATACGGTGTAGTTGGAATTCAGGGGGTAGTAATAGACATTAACTACCACTCAACACAAGAAGAAGATCCTTCACTCTAAATTCCTTCATTGTATTAATGATCTTACATTTCAGCAAGGAATCTTACTTTACATAAGAGTTAATTGGATAGTAACAATTACTAAAGGATATATACATATATAGTTCATTGATTTAGTACCATTATATTTATTTACTTGTTTTCATATACCTCCTTATCTTTCGTCTAATTCTTCTCCTTTAATTACTTTTTCAATTTCTTTCCTGCAATTTCTGTTCTTAGCTCACTCATTGCATAACAACCAAGATCATGATCTAACGGTTGGTAAAATAAATTTTTCTTTACTAAAATTGCATTGTCTTCTAGCGCTTAAACGCTGGAGCTCCTCTCGCATTCCCTTTCTCTTTTCGAAAGTTTGAAGCAGCAACATGAACTCATGTAGAACTCTGCTCGGCCGGATATTCGGGCGATTTGCTGCTAAATAACTTAATCCCAATATCACCACCACCCATCTTGGTCATCTCTTCTGGAACAAATGCTTATACATATCAACACTCTAATCTTCTATCTTCCCCACAATTGTTATTATCAACAGCTATACCTATTAGATCATAATTCTTTGGTGGCTTGAATACCTTCCAAGCTTCCAAAACGTGGCTAATTTAATCATTAAAGTTATTTGATTGACCACTTCAATAAATAATAATGACCTTTTTTCACCCAATATCCAGAGCAAACTATATCTACCGGTGGCAGAAAGTGGCTATTATCACAAACGTTAGCTTCAAATGATGGAATTTAATAAATATATTACCTAACATGATCATATAGTACCATCACGGCAAATATGCTTCGCCCAACCCTAACATTTGGGGTTCATTATTAATGACTTAAACGTCCCAGCAAGAAGGGTCTGTTATCGCTGTTGTTATCTCTGGTTAGGATGACGCAAGTGCATAAAGCTAGGCTAACTTAAGAAACTATGATTGTTGATCCACGGAGATCACTGCACAAATACATGCATAAATTTTGCCTTTTCACCCCGGGAAGTCGTAATTCTCATTTCATATCACGAAGTCCCCTAATAACAAGCTGGAGGTGAAGTTTTGTGTAGCGTGTACTAAATAGTTACCCGTAAATCGGCAAAATTAGTTATTTAAGGCGTAATATGATGAATTATATATAAAGTGGTTCTTCAAGCCACAAAAATCCTAATAATTAAATAAAATTGTTTGATCAAACATTAATAGCCACCATAACTTGTAGATCATGACTATTCATAGTGAAAAGGATAATAGTCTAGTTGTTAATAGCAGCTTGGCATCAAGCCACAGTGGTTCTACAGATTCTAAAGAAGTTTCTAATTATGTTATACCTACAGATGCAGAATTCGTTAGTTCTAAAGCCAATATCATAACTGCTGATGGAGAAATAGTTGTTGCTAGTAATGATGATGAACTTAAGGAGAATATCTTCCTTGATCCAGAGATTGCAGATCACTACCGTAAACTATATGAACGATCAAAATATGAAGGAAGAAATCATTTTGATCCTGAATTCGAATGGACTGCTAAGGAAGAAAAGGCTTTATTATGGAAATTAGAATGGCGTGTAACACTCTGGGCTTGTATTATGTTTATTGGTTTACAAATTGATAGAGGTAATTTGGTTCAAGCTACTTCTGATAATATGCTCAAAGATTTAAATCTCACAACAAATGAATATAATTATGGTAATACTATTTTTTATATCTGTTTCCTTTGTGCTGAATTACCATCTCAATTAATTTCAAAATTGCTTGGTCCTGATAGATTTAT
Organism: Sugiyamaella americana; assembly: GCA_030583405.1. NCBI lineage: Eukaryota > Fungi > Ascomycota > Dipodascomycetes > Dipodascales > Trichomonascaceae > Sugiyamaella > Sugiyamaella americana. The sequence continues at coordinate 9,657 of JAJMID010000083.1, forward strand.
TCCACTTCAAATGACTTTATGGTCAGTTGTTGCAATGTCTCAAGCTGGTTTAAAGAATAAAACTGGGTTTTATGTGACAAGAGCTTTATTAGGTGTACTTGAAGGAGGTTTCATTCCAGACGTAGTTTTATGGCTTTCATTCTTTTATACTAGTAAAGAACTTCCTATTAGATTATCCTTTTTCTGGACTGCTCTTTCTACTACCACAATTGTTACTTCTATTATGGCTTATGGTTTATTAAGAATGAGAGGAATTGCTGGTATGACCGGATGGCAGTGGCTCTTTTTAATTGAAGGAATCATTACTTTATTAATTGGTTTAGCATCGTTTTTCATGATGCCTCCATCACCAGTTCAAACTAAAACTTGGTTTAGAAAGAATGGTTGGTTTACTGATAGAGAAGAAATGATTGTTGTTAACAAAGTTCTTAGAGATGATCCAAGTAAAGGTGATATGCACAATCGTCAACCTATTACTCCTAAGCTCTTATGGCATAGTTTGAAAGATTATGATTTATATCCTATTTATTTGTTAGGATTGATTTCTTTTATTCCACAATCTCCACCCGCTGTATATATCAGTTTAATGCTCAAAAATCTTGGATTTAGTACTTTTAATACCAATCTTCTTGCAATTCCATATAATGTAATTCACATCATTTTATTATTAACTGTTACAAAGGCAAGTGAATTTTTCAATGAAAGATTATTGATTGCATTGGCTCAACCATTATGGTCTCTTCCATTTCTTGCAATGCTTAGATGGTGGTCAGGAAGTCAAGTGAATGCATGGGGAACTTGGGCAGTTGTCACTTTACTTTTAGGTTATCCATATATTCACGCCATCTTGGTGGCATTATGTTCTAGAAATTCAAATACTGTTAGAACTAGATCTGTATCTGCTGCTTTGTATAATTGTCTTGTGCAATTAGGAAATATTATTAGTTCTAATATCTATAGAGCTGATGACGCTCCACTTTATAAGAGAGGTAATTTAAACCTCTTTTTTATTAATCTTGGTGTTATTGGTCTGCTATTATTCAGCAAATTTTATTACAAATGGAGAAACTCTAGTAGAGATAAGATTTGGAATAATATGACTAAAGAAGAGAAATACAATTACTTGGCTACTACCAAGGATAAAGGAAATAAAAGATTAGATTTTAGATTTGCCCATTAAGTTTGCATCTTGTAGTTTAAGATAGTTATTTATATAGAAAAATAGAGTTTGTTTTGATTTTTATAATGCACGCTGTACAATACCTAAGAACCTATATATTAAGGAGAAGGTGTGGGGAAAAGGTACTGGTGTTGGTTCCTATCAACAAATCAAGTGAAGATGATAACGATCGTGAGATTACTAATGACTATCTAATAGGTACTTTTACAATAAAGGTTTTGTTATTAATGTAGTGATAACCGCTGGAAACAGAGCTAATGTTATCCCATATAAATTGAATCGATTGGTAGGTTAACATGATAGAAGATCTTAGAATTCTAACCTTAAGGCATTTCTTGAATTCCTAAGATTTGTCTTTGAAATTGATTATGACAAGATATCCGCTAATGACAATGTGATCTAGATATTCTGTTGATCTTCAATATTGATGTTGATTTCTTGTTTCTATAGACGTACTTATATATCTATATATCATTCGCTAGTTTATATCAAACTATTTAGCTAATACTAATAGTATATATGGAATAACGCTTATATTAAAGATTGCGTGAATTTCATATTTCATTTAATTTATTTATATATCATATATATACTATAATTTATATCTCTTAATCCCATTTAGTAGGATCCCAATGAGGAGCAGTTACGTAATAATCGGATTTATTGCCAAGAGATTCAAAATCTTCCTTTGAAAGTTCAAAATCATCCACTTGGATATTACTTATAATTCTAGATTCTGTTTCAGATTTTGGTAATGGAAGAAATCCCTTTTGAAGATTCCATTTTACAAGAATTTGTGCAACTGTTTTATTGTATTTTTTTGCAAGAGCAACTAATTCAGGGTCATCTAGTCTTTTACCACGCATTAAAGGAGAGTAAGCTTCTATAAGAATGCCATGTTGTTTACAGAAATCAGCGATATCATTACGTTGCAACCAAGGATTAATTTCAATTTGATTTATTGATGGCTTAATCTTAAGTTCAGGCCATTCTAATAATTCTTTTAAATGGGAAATACCATAGTTGGATACGCCAATATTTTTGACTTTCCCATCTCCAACTGCTTCTTGAAGTGCCTTATATGCACCTAATCGAAGTTCAGCTGGTCCTTGAGGAGCATGAAGTAAAAAAAGGTCAATATAGCCAATATTTGAAGCAGCATTAAGTGATTTTTTAATAGCAGATTTTGCTTTTTCATAACCGAAATCGTCAAGCCAAATCTTTGTTGTATAAAAAATATCTTCTCTAGAAACATCAGAGTTTGAGTTGAGGAAATTGGCAATGCCTTGAGTAGCTTCATTTTCATTATTATAAAAGCGAGCCGAGTCAATATGTCTATAACCAGCATTTAAAGCAATTTCAACAATTTTTGTGGTTACACCAGCTGGAGCTAAATAAACTCCGAAACCAATCTTTGGAATCTTAGCGCCGGAATTAAGGATATAAGACATTTTGTAAATTGAAATTTGAGCTAAATCCCTGGGAATAATAATAATTGATATTAGTAAAAGAAATTGGAGCTAAATAATACTGCTTCTTGTTACCTCCTTTAAAATATAAGATTCTATATTTGACCATCTTCCGACCATACAAATGGTATCGGGCATTAGGGTTTGGGTTATATTATCGGGGTGTTTAACCAGGCAAGATCGAAGATAAAGTTAAAATTTTATTCCTATCGCTTATATAATTGAGGCTACCCCAACTTGGGGATTTAATTACATTTCAATCAAAACGGTTTACTCAATAATACTTTATTTTACCAATTAATATAAGTTATATAAGTATGTAACGGACATCCGAGAGTCACCTGACAGCCTACCTACTTCACCACATTAGAAAACCTGAACCGTGATAGTCTATCAACAAGCCAAACAGCGTTGAGATAAGAGTTGCAGTACTATATTTTACATCCTCTGGTGATATAAAAGTCAATCTGCTTTCTCTATTACAACTTATACAAGACAACTAATATTTTAACAATATGTGGTCCTCCTTAATTAAACAATTTTAAAACTATGATGATGCCTGATACAAATTATATTCGGCATTGCGAAATATTCTTAGGAGTTTGATATATCTACATCGTAGCCAGAGCATGAACGTAGTTCTATAGTTTTGCTGGATGATAGTATCGTATACCAACTTAATTCAAAAGCGCCAATTCTCGTTTTCTGAGAAATACGCTGATCCTAGATTCATACAATTATAGTGTAATTACTGTTAACTTATAGTGCAAGTTGAAGAAGTATGAATGTAGTTAAGATGAAGCGTATTGTATATATTTTATAAAGTACATGCTTGAACGAGAGCATGACATCAGCGGTTTACGTAAGATTCAGCAATAAGAACCCTAGTAGGATTTTATTGTTTAAGTATAACATTTTGTATAAATTATGATTATTATATTATATTATTATTATATACTTTACTTTTACTATTTAAATTGTATTTCTAACTTATATTCTACATTACAAATACTTCAAATGCTTACATAAAACGGCGGCTCTCTCTATCCAACTGTTTCGGATAAAACTTAAAGTCGGCAATCACTTGCCTACTGGGGCGATAATTCCGTTTTTACTGATTTAGGAGTTTGTTCTTTCATCTCAACTTCTTAATTTTTCATTCTTCTTTTCAGTTCTTTAATCATCTTGTTGCTTGCTCCACGCTTATTTTCCCTATCCGTTTGCTGAACGGGTCTTGCGCTGACTTCGCCAGGGAGTTATTTCATATAAAAGTCGGTTCATGACCATTCATTGGCATTCTGGCTCAAATTATACTTACATATATAGACATTATTTGATATCCTAGAATAACTGCTCCACGAATTAAACTGGTCATAAAAGCATTATAGATTAAAAAGATTGCTCTGCAGGCTCGTTGTACGTTTGTAATTTCTAAGAGAAGTGTCAGTATATCGATAAGTTATTATATTATTCGATAGATAGTACTTATGTAACTTGAGTACAAGGAAATGACGGCAAGCTGGAAAGCGCTCATTTAGTTTAGGAGGTAAAAGGCTAATAATTTATAAATATTATGTTACAAGACTGTATTGAGTTATCTGTTAGAGCAATCATTAATTAAATATATAAGTTTTTAACTTAATTTCTTTCGTAGCGACATTGTCATGCTATAGCACCGTTGCTTTAGTCCGCTGTCCATCTCTAGATCCTTTTCCATAACGCACGAGGTATGTTGTCCCTTGAAATTTGTAATTTATTTTGTAGAAAGTTGATATAATAATTATGCTCAATAAACTGATACAAATATCCATCCATTTAACCCATTCGCATGGCTTCTATTTCCATCTATTTCCATCTATTTACTGTATATTATTCATACACAATTCCTTGGTCCTTATGTGAATATGTTTATCTTTTCCATTTGTAGCGTGTTATCTGCATAGAAGATGGACGATCGGCAGCTGTCAATGTTATGGCACAAGCTGACCATAATCAACAGTAATTTTTATTTAAATACACTAAGACTCAGCTGGATTCTTTTCACTTCCTTCTTCTTTTTCTTCTTCATCAAAAATTCATTAAAAATGAGGCATTTTCTGGATTATTATTACGAAGAACCTTCATTTGGATTACCACCAGCTCCCCAGAAATTAGAAGCACATGAATATCTTGAGTTTATTGATTATTTGAATACTGACTCAGACTCCCTCTTTGGTAGTTTAGTTAGTTGTTATGATTCATATTATGGTGATAATCAATCAGTTGACTTATTATCTTGTTTGAACACGTTCCTTGGTAATACTGATTATTCAAACATTGATTTAAACAATCTTCTTCACTTTGAAACAAATTGTTGTTACAGCAAACAAACTGGTACTTTAGTAAAAGGTATGTTAAGATCCCAGTTCGCAGTTGAAATTCTCCATTCAATTACTAACCCTCCTATAGATTCTACTAAATCAATCTTCGAGCTTGAAACTCTTGATCGTTTTAGTATCAAATCTCCAGCTATTGTAACTTGCACTCCTACCACTTCTTCATTAAAGTCAATTCTAATGGATCCCACTTCCACTGCTACCACGACTTCTTCATTAAAGCCAATTCTAATGGATCCCACTTCCACTGCTACCACGACTTCTTCATTAAAGTCAATTCTAATGGATCCCACTTCAACCCCTACCACGACTTCTTCATTAAAGTCAATTCTAATGGATTCCACTTCAACCCCTACTACGACTTCTTCATTAAAGTCAATTCTAATGGATCCCACTTCCACTGCTACCACGACTTCTTCATTAAAGTCAATTCTAATGGATCCCACTTCAGCCCCTACCACGACTTCTTCATTAAAGTCAATTATAATGGATTCCACTTCAACCCCTACCACGACTTCTTCATTAAAGTCAATTATAATGGTTCTCACTTCCACCACTTCTTCATTAAAGTCAATTATGATGGTTCTCACTTCCACCACTTCTTCGTTAAAGTCAATTCTAATGGATCCCACTTCAACCCCTACTACGACTTCTTCATTAAAGTCAATTATAATGGTTCTCACTTCCACCACTTCTTCATTAAAGTCAATTCTAATGGTTTCCCCTTCACCACCAGTCGATAACACGAATACAACCATTCTAAAGCCAATTACGTTTACACCTACTACTTCTCCTCCAAAGAGGAAATCTTCATTAAAACCAATTTTAGAAGTATTGTCTCTTTTAAAACGGTGGACTCTAAATGGAAGTATCAATGGACTGTTATATCAACTGGTACATCATGATTACAAGATTGTGAGAAATTGCTTTGGATTCATTACGTGATTCTATTAATTTGTAATCAAAATCACTTATGGTTTTACCATTGGGATGCATTCATTCTTAAAGAAAGGGTCAAAGATACATACGAGGATGCTAATCATGCTATTCATTGATTAAGCTAACTTATCATTTCATTAATCTGGACGTCTATCCCCAATCCCATTTTTTATTCAAGAACTTACTGACGACTATACCTAAGTTCTATAACCAGCCTCAATGTCCTTTCTATATATTACTTAAATAAACTTTTATATTTTTATCTTAACTATCCTTTATATATGTCTCCGGCGGCCGGGCTCTGCCCGGACCCGTTGTTCCTCGCTACGCTCGGAATTATAAACTCCCTGCGGATCGTTGTCCGGCGGGAAATCGATCTCTTTTCACCGATAAAAAGCGAGTAAAGTAAACGTTATATTTACTAATAACACAATTATATTATACACAGCTAGAATTAGATTTAAAGCATAGATAGACTTGATCTCAGCTGCACATACCATATCAGGAAATAATGACCCAATATAGTAATAAACCCTAACCCAATATATTTCTCTTCTGTACTTCCAAAGGTTTCAAGTTTCAAAAAGAAGGGCGTATAGTCTAGTTGGTTATGGCGCTCGCTTAGCATGCGAGAGGTCTCCGGTTCAATTCCGGATTCGTCCATTGAGTGTCCTTTGGGCTTTCATTTTTTTATTTGTTAATGACCATTACTAAACGTCTACTCAATTTCGAATAAGATTATAAGATCTAACTCAAGCTTTAAAATGAACTAAAGATGATTCCGGTACTTTTATGGCTATAAATGAATGTAACTCGGCTAATGAAGTAAATAGAGCGACTTTTTCGTATGGTAGAAACACAACCTGGTTAACTTTTTCATACACTCAATGTATTTCTACAATATCTAACACCTCCACTGATCCAATAATTCAAGCTCTTGGTGAAGTAATTATATTCAACCTGGTTGATTTTAACAATTGATCTTAATTCGACTTTTAGTAGCAGTTAGACCAAGTTAGAATATTTCATCTTATAAATTATCATGAAGCAGAATTAACAATCATAAATTAAGATTTATTTATGATCAATATCTTCATGGATAGTAGAGTAAGTAATTGAATCAGCTAAAAACTTGTATCACCACCAGCCATAAGTTGAATACCATTAATAATTCAATTAGCTTAAATATAAAGTTTAATTAAACTTTATAGCTCTAATATAAGACTGATGTTCCAATTTACAATGTTTGATCCGACTAAGTCGATTTTAGTGCCTGTAATTATAACGGTCTCTAAAGTATTATACAAACTCTCCCTCACTTAGCATGTACAAAGTTTCAGAAGATTAACAAGAAGCTCAGGAAAATAAATCATATATACCGAGCATAGGAATATGCGGGATACCTTATATTACTAGATACCATCTTAATAGCTCATCAACTCATTCTGCAACCATCCACTGATTTTGTAATCGCATACCAGATTCAGTCAGACCTGTGAAATATTTCCATAATACGTGAAAATCTCTATTAGCAGATCAACGGAAGTGGTACATGTTCCACACCTCAGGAGATGAAACATATATTAAAAGGTTGTGTGGTCCCAGAGTAAGTTACAGGATTATATTGTATTTATATCATCCGTTTCGAATATCAAAAGAACGGAGGGGGGAAAGCTGTATCAATTGCAAACCACCCTAGACATTAGTATTAAGCTTTTCATGTTCAAAAACGAAAAGAGTGTGATGTATATCAAACATACTTCCTCATTTATTGATCGAAACCAGTATAACTCGGAAAAAGAGAAACACGATTAATTGTAAAGTTGTTTTTTAATTATCTGTATAACTACATAACTTATATAACGGTATATATATAAACAGGATGAATTACATTAGAAAGCGTTCCAATAGCAAAAGATAATAAGAAAGATTTTCACATTATCAATCAGTTGAAATGAAAAGCATTTTATCAACATTTATATTGTGTATCTACGCTACCAGCGCACTTCCCCAGGGCGCATGGAGAACAGGCGTTTCATGGGATGAAGCACAAACAATCGTTGCAGAGGGACACACAAGAGTAATTGATTCCCCTGGTGCTCAAACACAAATAGTAAACATTGCTGTAGCTGAATCAAAAGAAGAAGCAAATGTTGCTAAAAGTTCCCCAAACGCCTATTTTGCAACACTTTTCAACAATTTAGCTAAACGAGTCCAACAAGCCCCCAATGTTCTCGCTTTTTCTGCCCAACCCTCATCTACCGACCAACATGAAGAAGTTCAATCAAATAAATCTGTTAATGTTAGCAAAGGTGGTTTTATCAACTTTGTTAAACGTACCTGTTGTATGATGGGCCAAATGATGGGTGGTGGTAGTACTTCTGGTCAAGTAGTAACACCTTCAGTTGAAGAGCAAGGACCACAAGCCCAAGCTCAAGTACCTCCACCATTTCCATCATATGGCGCACAAGAAACTATTGCTCCACAAACGATTTCTCAACCGCCTGTAATTGCTTCAGTCACTCAAGCTGGACCAACAGAAGTTGTTACACCCAGTCCAAATACTATTACTTCCTACATTACACTTAGTCCTCCACCAGCTGTGATTGTTACTGACGGTGGTCAACTTACATATCAAACCAAAGAACCAGTAACCACTTGGATTGTTGTTACTCAAGGTGGTGAACCAGTATATCAGCAAGTGGGACCACAAATGCAATCTATTATTGGACAAATAGCTCCACAAGCAAGTCAAGTTATGCAATCTGTTTATACTCAAAGTATAGTCACTAATTTCCAAATGATTCAAAGTATCATTGCTCAACTTCCAGCACAAACTGCTAATGCTAATGCTGTTGGCGGTGGCAGTGGTAACATTGCCGTATCTGCGGGCGGAAGTCCAGCTGGTGCTGCACTATCACTTGGAGCTGCTGCTCCTGTCAATGTAGGAGGAGATACAGGATTGTCTGCTACAGCTCTCGGTGTTGGTGGTGATGTATCTGGACTTGATGGTGCTCTTGGTGGCCAATTAGGTGGAGGAGCAGGAGGTTTGGCAGGCGGTGTTACTGGAGTTGATGCTGCAGCTGAAGGTGCTCAAACTCCAGCAGCTAATGCTGATGTTGCAAGTATTAATGATGTACCAGAGGCAGCTGCTACTGCAGCTACTGCTGTCGCAGTTAAAGCAGGTACTGCTGCAAAAGCTGGTACTGCTGTTGCCGTATCTGCTGGTACAGCAGTTAAGGTAGGAACAACCGTTAAAGCAGGCACCGCTGTCGCAGCTAATGCAGGTACCGGAATCGCAGTCAATGCAGGGACCGGAGTTAAAGTTAATGTAGGCACTACTGTAGCAGCTAATGCTGGAACCACCGTTGGCGTTCACGTAGGCACTACCGTTGCAGCTAATGCCGGTACAGGAGTCGCTGTCAATGTAGGCACGTCCGTGGCAGTCAATGCTGGTACAGGAGTTGTCGTCCATGCAGGTACCAAGGTCGCTGCCAACGCTGCTACCGCTGCCAACGCTGGTACAGCAGCAGCAGCAGTTGCTGCAGGTATTACTCCGGCCCCAGCAGATCAAAGAGCTATTTTGTCTCATGTTGGTCCTGAATTTCAATCTCTTGTTTCAGAAATTGCACCACAACTCTCAACTGCAAATATGCAAGCATTGATGTCTTCTTATCAACCACAATTTCAATCTATTGCAATTGAAGCTGCTCCGGTTATTATTGAAGGAATACAGTGCTATGCTAAGAATTATCCATTGATTGTTGGTTTTATTGTTGAATTTGTTTCTCAAATTGAGCCTTCTCTATATGATGCTGTACAGAATAATCTCCCGGCTGTTTCACCAGAAATTTTAGCAGCTGTATCCAGTGCATATCCACAACTATATCCTCAAGTTCAGGAAGCATTCTCTAAAGCACCAAATGCACTTGTATCAGCTCAAGCAAAGATTAAAGCAAATGGACCTGCCATTGGTAGTCAAATTAAACAGGTTGCGAGTCAAGTAGGACCTCAATTACAATCAATCGTATCCCAAATTCCATTTTCATCTCTCACCAATTCTCAAGCTTTAGCATCTGAAGGTTCAGTAATTGCTGCCCAAATGAGTGGTGTTTATTCAAGTGTAAAACCACAAGTATCTCAAATCTCAAGCCAAGTCATGGATATTGTTTCTACCTTCATTACTAATATTGCACCAGATGCCATTCAACAACTTGGATTAACTAATCCTGAAATGCTTCAATCTCTAATGCAACAATATGGACCATCAGCAGCATCAGCAATGCAACAAATGCAGCCATTTTATGATATGATTATGGCTGATGAACAAGATATAGTTGCTAAGTATGGAGATCAACTTTACAATCTCTTCCAAAATGAACCATCAAAGCAACCTCAACAAGTTGCTGATGATGTTCAAAATGCAATTTCAATGGTTGCCCCCCAAGTAATTCAAGATATAGAATTAGTTGTTCAAAGTGCAGCACCTCCATTGTTACCACTAGTAACCCAACTTGCACCTCAAGTTCAACAACAAATTCACTTAGTGGTGTCCCAAGTTGGTCCCCAAGTTGTTGGTGGATTAAGAAGTATAAGAGATGATATTCCTGCCACAATGACTGATCCACAACAAGTTGCTTCAATTGCACTTCCTGAACTTGTTAATCTTTGGAAAGGAGTTATCAGTAACGTTCATCTTAGTGCCCCAGCTGCTACGCAAGCTGTAGCACCTGCTCAGCATCAACTTCTTGCTGCTACTCCTGCTGTTGGACTCAAGCAAGCTGCTGTAACTCAACCTCCTACTGCACTTGGTGGGGTAATTGGAAATGAATTAGGAGGAATTGGGAACGAGGTTAAGAAACTTGGAAACGAGTTTGGCTTAGGTGGGCTTGGAAACGAGTATGGTAGAAATTTGAAACGTGGTCCTGATGAAGAACCTCGACAAATTTCATTACCAATTCTTTTAACTTCTTTGGTTACAGGTATGTATTAGGCTTTTTTATCATTGAGTTTAGAACAATAAATTTTATACTATTTTTTAAATCTTCCTATTTCTGTATAAATTCTTCTTTACTAACACGCTCAGATGTGAATAATTATTCAATTAGTACTGAGATTAGAACATCAACATTAGATTGTAAGTAAACGCTAGTTAAACGTAATAAGTAGTGGAATTAACAACCGTAGATGAAGCAGGTGGAATGGATACTGTATTCATGACGTACCCCGTTCATCTTAGTAATAATAGTACGATGTTCGAAACGGTAGTTGAAACGCGTACTAATCCCATCACCATCAAAAGCACTGCTTATAGTACGATACAACCTGAACCAACAACTCTAACATCTACCTTAACTTCTCTTATTACTGCTAAAGATGGTAAGGTATCGTTACAGGACTATATTACAACTATTATTACCACCAAACCTGGATCAACCGTAGAAGTAGTACGTACTAATCACATCACCGTAATTGACGGGGTTACCGTTACAATTAATCTTAGTGATTCTACTCCAATTCCTTCAAGTTTGATTGGATCTATTGCACCCCAACTTACAGGATACATTAATAACACCATAAATATTTCAGTTACTGGTACTTCTATTCACTCTTCAAATCTAGGATTTAACAATTCAGCACTTAACAATAACATACCTGAATCTATGCCACCAATAATAGCACCATCAGTGATTTCGCAATATGGTACCAACTCTAGTGGAACAAAAGAACCAAATTTAATTGCACCATATGGAGAAGGTGATATTATTGATCCTAATAAACCATGTATAGTAACTCAGTATATCACTCAATGTTGTAAAAATGAATGTATTAGGCAGACATCTACTTCAGTTGTTACTGTACCAACAGTAACAATTAGCAAGTGTAATATTACTTGTATAAGTACAACAATTCCTTGTCCATTTTGCACGCTCACCACATCAATTTTAACTCACTATACCACCACTTTAGATAAGACTACACCCCATATTGTTACTGTATATGAACCTTGTGCTTCTATAGCGGTTCCGTCAACCACTCCAGCATTAGTTCTTAGTAAGTCCAGCATACAAGAAATTATTACACCTAGACCTAAGGTGATCATTGTAAATAATACAAAATCAGGTGAACTAAGTACTACTACTCCGAAATTAACTAAAGTACTCCATACAACAGCATTATGGGTACCATTGGGTGGATTCTCATCAACTCATACTGTTACTTATCAGCAAAATTGCAATGGATCATGTAAGGTTTCTTCAACTCCAGTACAAACAACAGGATCTGGAATTGTGGTTTGCTCAGGAAAATCATGCTCTACCAAAGGATCTCCACCTGTTATATGTACTGGTACTTCTTGTCAAACTGCTGCTTATACAACTATATTCTGCTCAAAGCAGAGTTGTAGTCTAGCAACACCATCTACTGATGCACTTACTTCAACGCTGATAACAACGATTACAAAAGGGCAAATGATATGCTCAGAAGGTTCTTGCTCAAGTTCCGGTCCTCCTCCTTTAGTATGTGTCGGAAGTCTATGTGTTACTGGCCAATATCCCACTGTAACTTGTAAGAAATCTTCATGCTCAACTGTTAGTCCTTCTACTCCTCTGGTGATTATTCCAATAACTAGCGGTATATCAGTTGCTAGTAGTAGTATTGTAACTCCAACATCTTTAGGTCAGATCCGTTGTAGTGGTGGTAAGTGCCAAACTACAGGAACAGCACCAGTATATTGCGCTGGTGATCTATGTGCAACAGCACCATATCAAACAGTTACTTGCAACAAAAAAACCTGTTCTACAGCACCAGCACCTACATTGATTCTTCAAACTCCACAAGTTACGTTAACAGAAAAAGGACAAGGGGATACAAATATTATTGAAGGCACGTCTAAACCTTCGTCTTATAGTATGATTACAAGCATACCTACAAACGGAGTGGTTATCTGTAGCGATGATTCGTGCAAGACCCGAGGAACTCCCACAATATCTGGTACAGATGATATAAGATCAAGTTATATTTATACAACAATCTTTTGTGATGCACAAGGGTGCTCTGTTGCAACTCCCACTGGGTCAGCAATAAGCGAACCATCTGTTTTAGCAAGTTTTGCTGAAGGTTCGTCTGGACGTATTGCATCATCATATTTAGTTGTTATATTTGGTGCAATAGGAGGATTTATTTTAATTTAGAAATAATGGTATAAGTTAGTTTAGTATTTAATAAATTATATATGACATTATATAGAATTCAATAATTCAGTAATCTCCATCCTCTTCGTTGAGATGAATTGACTATAGTTGTCGAATTAAGGGGAAGAACTTTCAATATCACGATGATAAGCATATCGGCCTATTAATGTGGTTATTCTTTAGAAGATATAATTGTGAGGAGCTTGATAAGAATATCCCTTATGGCATCAGCATATATGTACTTAACTTTAATAACCAAGACTTAATTCAACCTTCATAATAAGTCCAAGATTAAAAAGTAGTTTAAACTATGTAAACTAAAATATAAATCTAGATGATATCATAGTTCGATTTCAGATTCCTCCTAATTGGCAACCAATAAATTGTGTAATAAGTTAAAGTTCAAAAGAGGAGGTTCGTACGAACTCTTTAATCTTAACTTAACAAACAATATTAACTTGATTCGGCCCGAGAAAGGGCATTATCGGCTTGTTCGTTGCATATTTGTGAAATGATTTTGCTAGCTGAATGTGGGGTAACGTTAATCTTAACTAACCAAGCATCCAAGTTATACGAGAAGACCAAAATGCGCTTAGTCATGCACGTCATTTGTTTGCCTCGGTATATTAAATTACTATTTCAGAGCAAGCCCACCTTATAGCGATCACGCAGGAACACGATTAAACGAAATTTACTATTGTATTAATTTTTATATACGATTACTATAGAACGGCAACGGAATGACCTTAAAGAGAAAGGTCTAACTTAAAATTGCCAGTGTTATTAGGGACGGAATTCGGGGATTCGGACTATCTATTTTTTACGAAATAACCCAAAATTGCTTGTTAATTACTTTAAACTATAACTTAAGTTTATTTATAACTATATGCACGAGGTGAATAAGACAATAATACTCAATTCGAACTCATTTAACGGTTGATCTTCATATGAAGAGTTAAATCGACGTGCGGAGCATTTTGAGTCCGCAGATCTTCATTTCCCCGATGTAAGAAGGCAAAAAGAATATAAAAGGGAAGGGAGGAGTCCCTTGAGAGTTTCTCTTTATAATTAGTTAAACATCAAAAAAGAATAATGACTACTACAATTACTCTCCATTGGCTTGAACAATCTCGTTCTCAAAGAATTGCTTGGTTATTAGAAGAACTTAACCTCACTTATAAACTTCAAGTTTATAAACGTGAACCTTCCACTTTTAGAGCAGAGAAATCTTTAGCTAATATTCATAAACTTGGTAAATCACCAGTCCTTGAAATTGATAACAGAATCATTTGTGAAAGTGGACTTATTGTTGAATATCTTATTAGTAAACACGGTCAAGGATCAGAATTGGTTGCTAAGTCAGAAGATGAAGATTTAGATATTAAATTTTCAGTTCATCATTGTGAAGGATCATTACAACCAGATTTATTATTACTTTTAATTTCACAAAAAGTCCGTGAAAGGGCTCCATATTTATTAAAGGCAGTTGCAATGAAGGTTGCTGATGGACAAGATGAAGGTTATGCTCTCCCTGATTTAGCTTTACAACTCAAATTTCTTGATGATAAACTAAAAGAAAATCCAAGCGGATATTTTGTTGGCGACCATTTAACAGCAGCAGACATTCTTTATTCATTTCCATTATTTGATGCTAAGAGAAGAGGTTATATTAAAGAAAAAGAACATGCTAATATTTTGCAATGGATTGAAAAGATTAGAGCAAGACCAGCATATCAAAAAGCAATTGAAAAGATAAAACAGCAAGATAGTAGTTTAAAGATATAAGAAGTTGATGAGCTGGGATGGTAAAGTGGTAATAATTAATTTGATATATTTTCACTATATTTTTAAATAACTAATACTAATATTTGTAAACATCTTTTATCGGCGCGGCCCTATCGCAAGTAACGCGCTAGCCCAGCGTTGGGCATTAGCGTTAACTGCATAACGGCGGCACCAGCCGTTATGCATGCAAGTATATTTGCTAGCTAGTTAGTTTTATGTAACCTTATATATCTCGTTGCTTAAAAACTTCTCATCAACATTAATCCCATTAATATAAATATATTTACAAATAATATATATGCAAAAAAACGTAAATCATAAACCATTATAGTGATTCTATCCAATCTCTAACACTGAATGCAATTACTTTAACCCCAGTAATTATTCGCAGTTGTATTATTTGTGAGTTGATATTCTTCATCATACCTGTTCCAGTAATTATCTTCATCTCCATTATCTTCAATATGATGATAATTTGTTGATGGTCTAATTTCATAGTTTTCAAATAATAATTCTCTTTGAAAAGATTTACTATTAGTAGTAGTGGTAGTAGTAGTTTCATATGGATTACTACCTAATTTTCCTAATTTAATCGTAAGTTCTTTTAATTTTCTTAAATTTTCAAAATGATCATCTATATCTTCTTCTTCTTCAAATACACTAGATCCAAGTGAAGAATTATTTGATAATGTTCTTATACTAGGACTAGTATCTGTATCTTCCATATCATCGTACTCCACCTCTGCTTCTTGAAGAGTTTCAAACCATGGTTTCCAATATAACTCTTCGTTATCAGGATCTTCTAAACAAATACGATATAATTTCCAATCAGGTTTATGAGAAATAGAATTTGATTCCCATAGAAAATCAAGCTGATTATAAGTACAAATAGCTTGTAATCTATTTCTTGAAATACGACGATATTTGGTGGAAATGCTACCATTTGACGGATTTGATAAAAGCGCTACTGCCATATCTGAAGCAACTTGAGATGTGATGATTGATGACACTAATACACCACGAATATTACTTGAATTTATGTGTAAATCAACAACTGAATACAAAGATTTTGATAATAAAGGTAATAAATCGCTTGATTTATTACTATTTAAAAGGGTGACAAATTCTTTTGTGAGCTCTTGAACTGACATTTTGATGTAGTTATTGTGCTTTTATGTTATCCTGTTATGCTATTTATTCTATTGATCTGAACTTCGGTTTGCTAAGAATGTGAAATAAGCTCTGCTGTTTTATCTTGACATATATCTATCTATATATATAAATAATTATTATCTTAAAGTACTTTACAATAAAGTTTTATCTCCAACTTATCTAATAGTAAAATTACTTGATTAGCTGAGTATCCGTTGGTCCGGCATGATTACAATTTTTATTCCCTTTCTAGGTAATGATGCACAATTTAACATTATATGGGGAAATGTCGATCGCTAGTGTTGCGGGAAAATATGTATGTAACGGTATAATTTTCACGTGCAACCAAGTTGGTGGTGGTTTTAGTGTAACATAGCGTAAAGAGGTAAGTATCGGATAAAAGTGCCTGATCAGCAGATTACGCCGATAAATTAGGAGTGAAGGAGTAGTAGACCAGAGTATTTAAAGAGCTTGCCAACGAAAAAGAAGGTTGCTAGCAAGTATTTCGTGGGGTGATGTACATACTAACCTGGGGTAGGTTTTCGTCTTATTCCTCCTTGGCAGTACTGTTTCACACTATAAAGTCGGACGAACGGTGGGGTGAACGGTGCCGATGTCAGGCTGAGAAGATCTGATAATAGTGTAAATTAAATTTTATTGGTTGGTTGGCGCCGATCCGAGCGGAATTAACGACCGACGGAATCTGAACCATATTATAATTATTGTAAAGCCATATCTTATAACCTTAGTGTTATCTTAACTTGAAACAAATTATGCCTTTGAGCTCTACATTAATTACAAAGCGTTTACTATATACTATAGAAATATCACAATAATCTTAGTACTAAATGTTGAATCGTGTTTCCACAATTTCATTAAATTAGGTCTCTTACACTTGCGTGTAATACACAAACTACATTGATGCCCGTACACGGGCATTGGATATAACTTAAGCGAGATTCATTATAACTAACTTAATTATATAATTAATACATATTAGCTATCACTACCATCTCTCATCCTTTTGCCCGCTCATTTTTTTTGATATTCTATGTTGATGCGCTATTGACGATCTGCATCTTGTCGGATAACATCTAGCCGGCATCTCATAACACTATCTATCCTATACAATGAAGCAGGCCTCCAAGATTAAAACTCCCAACTCCAGATTAAGCGGGTGTACAGCCGCGATAAAATCATAACTGTTTAAGCTGAAGTCGAACTTAGAAATTTTCTTTCCATTTTTAAAACTCTTGGATTTTTAGCTTTAACAGTTGGGAGTGTTTATTCTTCCTAACCCTGAATTAGCGCGGTGGTAGCCGCGATATGAAGTTCAAGGTCCAGTTGAAAATATTTTGAAAATTATATGTAGATCTAGAACTCGATCTTATCCGTCTACAAGCAGTTATAATCAATAATCAATGACTAAATTAAAAAGACTGGAAATTGCTCCAGATTCTGTAGTAGTTAGTAGAAAGGATTTATTCAAATCAATTGATGATGATTCACAATCTGATAATGAAAATGAAAATATCTCTTATATTCCCAACTTTGAATTTGAAGAGGTTGATACAACTGTAAAATCAGAAGCTGAACAAGATATTGATGAAGATTTAGAGGGAAATGAAGAAGAAGGTTATTCATTTCGTCTTTTTGGAGGAACTGATGATACTGTAAATGTTACTGAACTAGTAACTAAAGTGATTATTAACGACGATGATGAGATAGATTCATATGCTAATAGAGGAAGACCTAATTCATACTACTTTTATAAGCCAACACCTATTTTATTATCACAATTTGAAGAAATGGCTGTTACTGGTGAAGATATTATTAAAAATGCTAATATTGAACTTGCTGGAATGAAAATGCCATGGAAAGTAATAGATTATACAGCACTTGCAGAAAAGGTTAAACTAGAAAATCGTAAAAGAAGATCAAGACCAGGGAAGAAGACTCGTGAACAACGTAAACTCAATCCTAGAAAGAGAATTCCACAAAATTCTCAATTAGTATATGGTAGAACAAGAACCTATGGTACTGATCTTAAATATCATACTGATCCTAAGAAGAACTTCAAAAAGAGATCTTCAACTCGTGGAGGATTTGGGCAACGTGGAAGAGGAGGATATCGTGGAGGACGAGGAGGAAAATAAATTATCTACAACGCATACCAACGGGTCTGGGCAGAGCCCAGCCGCCAGAGGAAACAACCCACTCAAACACACAATAACATGCAAAACTAATGAATTAACGACCAAGATGAGATACAGCATTAATCATAACTTTAACCTCTAAACCATTACTATCAATACCACCACCATTAATTACAGCTGAACGAATAATATCTCTTAATTTATTTGCATTAGAAGACCAAGCTTGAGCAGTAGCAGGGTTCCGACTAATAAATTCACGAACTTTCCCATCAACACCAGAAGCAACATCTCTCCAAAAGCTTGAAACTAAACTATTTATATCTAGACTTTTCTTAACAAAAGGTAAAAGAGAAATTTCATTATCATTATCTTGAGAATCATTAACCATTGATGATTCAAGTATTGATGATATTGTAACCAGACTTCTTGCTCTATTTCTTGCATCACTAGAAGCACCCTCCATTCCAGCAACAGACCTAGATAGTGATTTAGAAAAATTAGATACTGTAGAAGTAACTTGTCCACGTAAATAACTATCTATAGTTAATATTAACCCTGACCGATCTAATAAATAAATAGTTTTAAATGAATAACTTAAATCAGATTTATCTTGTAGTAAAGTAAAAGTTCTAATTCTATGTTGACATTGAGATTTTAATTTATCTTGAATCCAATTTAAAGAATTTTCATGAGAACGGATAATTTGTAAACTTTTTAAACTTTGATTCGAATCCAATTGTTTTCGTAATTCAATTAAATTCAATGTTGATTTATAATTTGATTCAGCAGACTCAGAAGGAAGTAAACTATTCAATTGACGTGCTATATATAAATACCATGTTAAAGCTCTTAACATAGTAGAAGTTGAATGTAATCGTCGTAAAGCAGTATGCATTTGTTGAGCTTTTTCATAAGGTTTTACAATATCTCTATCTAATTTTGAGTAAGAAAAATTTACATGATCTAAAGAATTTTTTAAAGATATCAAAGCACCTTCGGCTTGTTTTACATTTGAAGCTTGGTCAAGCAGATCTTGATAATTTTCAATACAAATATTATTCATTAATTGATCTACTTCTTCTAATTCATAACTCAACCTACGACTAGCAGCACTTAAATCAATATCAGGATCTGTTGGAGTATTAGTGGCTAATACCAATGAATTGGCATATTCAATTGGAGAAAATTTATCATTTAAAAAAACATCATAATTTAACTCCTCCTTTGACATTTTCTTTATATTTGTTATCAAACTATCTCTCTCTCTCTCTATCTACTAACATCTACACTCACCTAGCTGTCAACATATCTCACACAATTTAAGCCCCACCTGCCGCATAGACCACCACCCACCTGCTCCTCTGCCTCCGGCGGCCGGGCTTTGCCCGGACCTGTTGTTCCTCGCTTTGCTCGGAAATAGCTAAGTTCGCGATTTTTATTTTCCCCGCGAAGCGGGGCAACGGGTCCGGGCAGAGCCCGGCCGCCGGAGGCATAGAAAAGAGTTGTCCGCACGTGATAATATGCAGGATTATTTACATGTAGATCCAATTGAAATTTTTAATAGTACTGAAAGTTGGGTGTATAATGTCATTTCAATTTGGATTCTCCGGGGATGATATTGATGAAGATGAGGTGGTAAATGAATATATTGAGAATGAAAATACACAAGTTGATTCTCATCAATTATTTATGAACTCAAATTTTGATTTAGAGGATGATTATATTCCTAGGGTCTTCACTACTCAGGATTTATTATTACCTCAAAGTCCTATTAGAATGAGTTACTCTTTGGTAAATTTAGATAATGATATTTCTATTCCTAGAAGAGACTTATATGATGTTAAATATCAATTGATGAAACAAGAATCATTATCAACTACTGACCAGATTTTATTGGGAAATACAAATGAAGATGTTAGAGCTGCTACTTATGAAGGTGGTTTAAAAGTTTGGGAATGTAGTTTTGATTTAATTAAGGTTTTGTCTAAGGAATTGTCAAGCTTGCCAACTTCAATTTTAGAATTGGGTTGTGGTGCTGCTATTCCAAGTTGTTTTCTATTCTATTATATTTTATCAAATAATATTAAAAATGTTAAATTAGTACTAGCTGATTATAATGATAGTGTTTTGAAATTAGTCACTGCTCCTAATATGTTTCTAACTTGGGTTCTTTTTAATAGAAAAGGTGAAGAAGATTCTAATGAACTGGATATTACTCCTGAATTGATTCATGAATTTCGAAATGATTTATTACTGCGTGGAATTGAACTACATTATGTATCTGGTGCTTGGTCTCCTCAATTTGTAAATCTTCTTAATCATAAATTTCAATTAGTACTTGCTTCTGAAACTATTTATTCTCTTGATACACTTCCTATATTTACTGATACATTGTTAAATTGTATTGATAGTAGTAATGGATATGGCCTTGTAGCTGCTAAAAAGATTTATTTTGGCGTTGGTGGAGGAATCCCTGATTTCATTGATGTTTTAAATAAACGTGGTGCTGTCCATTCATCGGTTTTTGATGATGCATCTGGTGTAGGTAGAGCTGTACTTAAAGTGAGTGTTAATTGAGGTGGTTTTTTTATGTAATTAATAAATATTTATCTTTTATCTTTACTATGTTAATTCACTCATCTCCAAACTCGTCGTTGTGTTGCCGTTGCTGTTGAAGCTGATTTATTTGTTGGACGTATTGATGGTCTTGGAATTCTTGATTTGCCAGCTGAATTATTAGAGTTAGTTGATGATTGTGGTAGACGGTTAGATGGTGTAGCAGCTGGTATAACCCGTTTAGGATTAGAGTTATTCAAATTGTTCCCACTAATTCCATTTGTACTTCTACCTAATGGTTTTTCTTCTATTACTGTCATAAATGTCATATCACTATAATCATCATAATTAGAAAAGTCACCAGCTTGTTGAACTTGTTGAATATCGATCTGTTGTTCTTGTTGCTCTTCCTCTTCATCATCTCTTTCTTGTGAGAATGCCTCTGTTGATGGCGCTTCACTAAATTCTACACACCATGCATTCATCTTGATACAATGAAGAAACGCAGAAAAGCTTTCATTAAATTCTGATAGACTATTATGAACATTATTTAATCTTCGTAAATTCATATCTAACGTAGCTAATCCATCTGATAATTCTTCAATTCTTTTAGATCCACCAGGAATTGAAGATTCAAGTAATACTGAATCAAGACCAGAAGAATTTGATTGTAAAGGGAAATGATTCGAAGTAAAAGAGGAGGCAGAATTGGACCTTCTATGTGGTGTAGAAGGAGCAAATGGATTACTTAGTCCATAATTTTGTATCTGATCCATTATTATTAGTATTAGTTGATGGGAAAGAGAATACTGAGGAAGATGAACGCGTATCTCAATTAGGAAATTTATAAACGTAACAGCCGTTTAATATGGGCCTTGAGCTATTGAGTGGAGATAGTAAGAAGGGTATGGTAATACTGGAATATTAACGTTACGCTTCAATAAACGTATGCTGAAATTAAATTTTATTATTCGAGTTTCTCAGTCAACATAGTAAAACTCAAATTACTCTATATTTGGGCTTAGTGTTAACTCAAATCTATCTTTCATTATATAACTCTATCTCACTGGATGCGAAATTTTTCACTCATTATAAGAATGAAGATCATTAAGCATACTAGAGATACTTTTCCATGTATAAATGAACCTTCATAATAGCTATAGATTATACTGTTTATACTATTATATACTATCATATACTATAGCTAATTACATTCAAATAGATATGTCATCTTAATAAATAATCTTTAATATCATTTGGATCCCTCAGCTTGTCGAGATATCCTTCTCCTCTAACTTCTCCTCTACCTCCCTTCCCACCTCCCAATTCTCACCCTAACTATATAACGATCTTATCGCATATTACTATGATCGAGATAAGCGTGCGTTGTAATAATGCACCTGCTGTGAAAAACCCGACGAAAACTGTAAACCGTAATTTTCTCGTCATCTTACTTTTCGTTGTTTATTTAAACGTTCAAAGACAATTGATAAAACTCAACAATTAACAAATTAAATCTTTAAAATAGTTTACAAAATGGTAAGTAGAATATAATGGAGAGGAATAATCAATTGATAAATGAAGAGTGGTTGGATCTGTAGAAGTTACGCTGTTGGTTTTGTTCTTTATTCTTTGTTATACTGTTTATGGTGTGATATATAGTGCGGGGTCAATTAAAATTCAATTGAATAAAGCAATACTCTGATATCACCATTTACTATTCTTATTAAGCTACTAGTCATTCTTTCAAAATTTCATATAGTTCTCCCATAACACTCCATGCCACTTTATCATACTAACCTACTAGGCTCGTCAATTTTTTGTTGGTGGTAACTTCAAAATGAATGGCTCTCTTGAGTCTATCAAACAAATTGTTGAAGGTCTTAACAATGCTTCCCTTGACAAAGATGTCGAAGTAGTTATCTCTCCTCCTTTCCCTTACCTTTTATGGACCAAAGAACACCTTAAAGCTCCAACCGTCACTGTTGCTGGTCAAAACTCTGCTGATAGAGCTAATGGTGCTTTCACTGGTGAAGTCTCAGTTGCTCAATTAAAAGATGTTGGTGCTTCTTGGGTAATTCTTGGTCACTCTGAAAGACGTACTATTATTAAAGAAACTGATGAATTAGTTGCTACTAAAACTAAATATGCTATTGATAATGGTCTTCCAGTTATTTTCTGTATTGGTGAAACTCTTGAAGAAAGACAAGCTAATACTACCATTGCTGTTGTTCAAAGACAAATTGATGCTGCAATTGCTAAGCTTTCTAAAGAAGATTGGTCTAAAGTTGTTATTGCTTATGAACCAGTTTGGGCTATTGGTACTGGTCTTGCTGCTACTCCAGAAGATGCTCAATCTGTTCATGCTGAAATCCGTAAACATCTTGCTGATAAGGTTGGTGCTGATGTTGCTGAAGCTACCCGTATTATCTATGGTGGTTCAGTAAATGGTAAGAATGCTGCTTCATTAGCTGTTAAGGAAGATATCGATGGTTTCTTAGTTGGTGGTGCATCATTAAAACCAGAATTTGTTGACATTGTTAATGCAAACAAATAGATAAACAAGTATATAGCTATAAATATATGAAATTTATTATACAATCGTTTACATTTCGTTATAGAATTATATAGTTTCTTTATACATCCAATTACCCTTTATATAACCTCTTTTGTGCACTTAATCTCCATTCATCCTTATCTTCAGCATATTTATTAAACAATGGTTGAATCCTTTCATCTCGTTTTCTTTTACTAAGATTATGTGGGTCTCCTACTCTAAAGAACTTTGGTGCTGCTTCAACAAGCCATTTAGGATCAATAACTGTTACACAATGCATATATTCTTTGCTGGTTAATAATAATGTATGATAAATTACATACTCTGCAGGTTTTCCAAATAATGATGAAGATGGATGTAATGAAACTGGTGTATGTTCAATAAGAGTTTTATATCCTTCTTGTCCATCTTTCCTTGCTGAATTACGGAAATATCCTGAACATAATACTTTTCTAGGAATATCATAATTATTACCACAACTTTCTATTGTATGCTTATATCTTTGCATAATTGATATTAATTGCTTTCTAACTTCCTTTGCCCTTCGCATTGTTCTTTCTAATATGAAATTTTCTATACACCACTGCTTTGATTGTCCATTACGTATCCAACTATTATACACATTTAAAAGTGTAATATGATCACCAGTGGAGTCATTAAATTTGGCTTTCTTTTGATCTGCTTGATTCTTTTTATCTTTTGGTCTATAAAATATCGTTTGCATTGATAGCATTGCAACAATAGTTAATATTTCTTCTGCACAACCTGCATCAACTGATTTAATAAGAACCTTTGCCAATGCTGGTTCCATTGGGAAATCTGCCATTTTTCTACCTAACCTTGTTAATAAACCTTCATCATCAAGAGCAGATAGTTGAAATAGCTCTTCAAGAGCTGTTAACATTGTATTTGATGGAGGTGGATCCATAAAATCAAAATGTAATAAGTCATTAATTCCCATTGCTTTTAACATTAATATAGTATGTGATAAATTTTGTCTTTGAATTTCTGGTATTGTATTTGCCAACATTTCATTTTTAAATGCTGCTTCTGTATATAATCTATAACATTTACCTGGCCCAGTACGTCCAGCTCTACCTGATCTTTGATTAGCTTGTGCTTGACTAATTGGTGAGATGATTAATGAATCCATTCCTAATTTACTATCATAAGCATTTACTTTTACAAATCCAGGATCAACTACATAATATATACCATCTATTGTGATTGAAGTTTCAGCAATATTTGTTGCAATAACAACCTTTCTTGATCCTGCTGGGGCTGGTTCAAATATACGACTTTGCATTTCACTTGGTAATGCTGAGTAAACTGGTAAAATAATCAATTCTGGTGCATCATCTCCAAAGCTTTTCATTCTTTCATATAACGTTTCACATGCAGTATCAATTTCATCTTGACCAGTTAAAAACACCAATATATCTCCAGGAGGTTCTGATAAATGAATTTGTAAAACTGTCATTAATGCTGCTTCTAAATAATCAAACTCAGGCTCCTTTGTATACATAATATCAACTGGAAATGTTCTTCCTGGAATATATAGAATTGGACAATCAAAAAAGTATTTAGAAAACTTTTCTGCATCTAAAGTAGCAGAAGTAATTATTAACTTTAAATCTGGTCTACGACGTGATGCCTTTTTCAATAATGCAAATAATATATCAGTTGAAATAGTACGCTCATGAGCTTCATCAAGCATAATTACTGAATATTGTGTCATATCTGGATCTAATAATGCTTCCCTTTGTAACATACCATCAGTCATATACTTTATAATCGTCTTATTACTTGTACAATCTTCAAATCTAATATTATAACCAACCTCTTCACCAACTTTACAACCAAATTCTTCTGCAACTCTTTTAGCAACTGATAAAGCTGCTACTCTACGAGGTTGAGTACAACCAATCTTGCCATTTTTTGTAAATCCTGATTCTGCTAAATATTGTGTAATTTGTGTTGTCTTTCCTGATCCTGTATCACCAACAATAATAATTATTTGATTATCTTTAACTGCTTGTATAAGTTGATCACGAAGATTGTATACTGGTAAAGTTTTCCGTTGTTCCTGAATGGACATTTTAACTACCTTTCCATAGCTCACATTTTTATTTAATCTTCGCCATTCTTCAGCTGCCGATGCTGATTGGGTAAATGTATTATTATTACCACCACCATTACTACCATTACTTAAAGGATCATTCCTACCTTCCTTCTCTTCTGCTCTTCTCTTCTCTTCCATCTCTTTAGCTTCTAATAACTTTGCTTCTCTTCTATCTTTTGCTAAACTGGCACCAGTCATAGCCGCTCTATTTAATGATCCATCTGGTGCTTTAACAACTCTAATCGGGCTTAATTCCAAGCTCTGTCGTGTTTGACCTGCTAAAAATGGTGGCTCTTCATCCCTCACCTCTATATCTACTTCAACTTCCATTTCTAAATCATCAGTTGTATTTCTGAAATCATCTACTTCATCTTGCAATTCTGGATAATCTGCTGCTGATACTACACCACTGGCTATTAATTGTCTAATCTCCCATCTTTCTGGTGATGTAAGTCTTCTTTTATTCTTCTTTTTATCTCCATTACTAACTTCATTCACCCTTCCTCTACCTCTATCCCTATCTTTCTCTTCTTCAATCTCTAATCCTGTTCTTTGATCAACTTGTCTCATTGATAAATTAACTTTTCCTCCTTCATACTTTATAACTTTCACCTTCACCATCTGCCCTCTTGTAATTACATCTGATGGATGATCTATCCTTCTATCGGCCATTTCTGATATATGAATCAAACCTGTTCTTATGTTAGTTATTGCCTCTGCCTCCGGCGGCCGGGCTCTGCCCGGACCCGTAGTTCCTCGCGAAGCGAGGAATATGCGATATTGATTTAACTTACCATCTAATTTACGTTTGAATCCTTGTAAGGTAGCGAACGCTCCATAGTTCGTAATATTCCCTATCCTAGCATCATAAATTTTCCCCAGTTCAGGTTCAGCTAATAATGGACGAAGAGGTGATCTACTTCGTGATCTATAACGTCTTCTTCTATCTGGTGAGTCATCTCCACGCCATGGCGGTGTTCTGCTTCTACTCCTTCTTCTTATTGGACTCCTACTTCTACTTCTATTTCTATGTTGAGTTCTGTTATTACTTCTTCCAGCTCCTTCAGCAACCAAGTCATCTTCAGTCATTTCAAGAGGTTTATCTGCAATTGATAACCCTTTAAATATTCTTTCCTTTTCCCTGATTGACCTATGATGTTGTTCATCATATTCTTCTTTACTAAGTTGATTATCTGATTCAGATTTTGGATTCTTTTCTGCTTTTGATTTTTTAAATTCTGGATGCATACTGGTTATTAAGAAATGCATATGCTCTACAAATGAATCAGGAAAACTAGCACCATTTTCATCTAGTTTAGATTTGAAATTAGAGACTCTTGCAGACATCAAATCATCCTCCTTAGAACTATCTACCTCCTTCATGCTTTCATTATGTAAATGAAGTATAAACTCTGCTAAATTTTTATCAGAAACACCAACATAGTTACTTAACTCTGTAGTTAATTTTGATACTAATGACAAGACTTCAAGCTTTTCAAGCTCATCCATCGTAATAAATAATTAAATAAATAAATATGAATATAAAGTTTAAACTTTGGTCTTAAACTTTCTCATGGTGATAAATTCGAGATCCAGAGTCCAGCCGTGTTGAGGTTGTAGAAGGTGCATATGGAATTTTCAATAATTACACCAAGTTATTTCTCGACTATAAGATAATGTATTTTTATGATGGTAGCAAGTATTTGACTTTGAATATTTTAACGGTAATATATAGTAGTGTTATATTATAGAATAATAAAGTATTATAAAGATATGGGACTTTAGCAGAAGAAAGGTAATCTACTATGTATTTCCGCATACAAAATAGAGTATTTACAGTGGCTATTATCATGTGACCGTAAAGTTCCCAGCCCTTATCTTATCACTCCACTATTTTCCTTGCTAGTTTCTCGAAACTTAAAATTACATACCTCTTGATTACCATTTGTTGAACAGAAATGATATCCGTCTATGAATGATAAGTTTAGTAGCTATTTAGAAATAATGACATCGTTATATTGAAATATACTTACTTTTCAACCAGTAACACCTCAAAAATTCCTCGCTACGCGAGGAACTACGGGTCCGGGCAGAGCCCGGCCGCCGGAGGCAAAAGGAGAGGGAAGATTTTTAGTTTTATTTATTTATTTGTCTAATAAAAACATCTCAGAAATCTTGCTCAAGTTTACGTATTCCTGCTTTATCAATAATCTTTACTTGGACACCTTTAAAATCAATTGGCATTCTTAATCTTAATTCATCAATACAAGCTTTTAGCAATTTAAGTCCTTCTTCTTCATTCATATCTGGTTTGTGGTGACGATCTAATAATGATAAGACATAGTATTGTGCATAACCATGAGCAGCGTATGGTAATTCTACATTTGCCGCTAAATAATCAATCCAATTGAGGGTTGGTTTCTCTTTTTTAACATCATAGCCTCCTATGAGAATATTTACTTGATATGGTTTTCTTGAACGTAAGGCGGTTGCTAATTCATTTCTTGTAAATGAAGCAACTGCTTTGTTTGACATTTCAATTCCATTTCTAATTCCATATAATTGGATATTTGCTTGAATATATTCAGCGAAATTGACAGTATCACCAGGTTCACCAGAAAATGCAATTAAAGAATGATCTGTTAATTCTCTTGTTTTGTCATCATTAGTTTTGATTACTGAAACACCTCTTGCTACTGATTTTGAAGTTGCAATAAGAACTGAATCTTTAGTAGTAACACCGATTAAAATATCCATTATGAGAGAAGAAGAGATATATTAATAAATAAAGAAGAATTGAGGGTTAATTGAATAATATTCTGGTGTTAAGAGGATATTGAAGGAAATGTATTAGTAGTGGCGATGTTGATTAGAAGTGTGGTGGTGATAGTTGAAAGAGTTGGAAATTACCAAGTACTAAGTTAGGGTAGGGTAAGTGGTAATGGTAGCGGTGGTAGTGGTTGAGTGCGAGCTTAAGGCACAAACCGCTCTTACCAAAACCTTCCACTTATTGAGAACCTCCCAGTTATGTACGGCGATAACTTCAAAAACTGACCTCACCAAGTGAAATTTCAAAGACACTTACTTGTTAAACTCACACACCCAACTCCCCTTCTTTGATCTTTAATCATGGAACAACCTTTTCAATCAATTTTAATTGCTAGAAGTGCAAGAATTCTTCTTCAATCTCCTAATGATTTTAGACTATATAGATTAAAAACTTCTAAAAATTTGGCTAAATTAAGAAGAGATTTAAAAATACAACAAAAGACTCCAAAAGGTAATGGCCAAAGTCATAATAAAGGTGGTAAAAGTTTATATAAACAAAAAGATATTTCAGAAAATGATTTAAATACAAATGAAAAACTTGGTAATGTTTTATTATTACTTGCAGAAACTTGTTGGGCTCATGCTATGGAAACAAAAGCAGTATTAGAAACAAATCCATCCTCAGAAAAGAGAAAGAGAGTTGTTTCAAAATTAAAAAAATCTCTTTCTTATGCTAAATTATTAAGTGAATCAATTAAAAATAATGAATCCATTTCTGATTTGACTAAATTGGAAATTTATACTTATGTTTCATTAATCGAAGGAGGGTTTTATTTCGAAAAATCTCAATGGAATAAAGCAGTTGAATCTTATTCAACTTCAAGAGTTTTATTAATTGAATTACTTAACAATACGTCAAAAGAATTGATTAATGATTTGATTTCAACTACTGTTGATCCTGCTTTGGCATTTGCTTATTATAAAACTGGTAATAAAAGGTCAACTGATTTACCAACATTAGCAAAATTATCAGTTAAGAATGATTCTTTGGCTATTAAATTATTAATTGAAAAATTCAATAGTAATGCTTTAGAAGTTTCTGATAAATCAAACCCAACTGTTATTTTAGGCGATATTAATTGGAGAAATTACACTGCTACTGTATCCGATCCTGATTTAGCATCACAAATTCTATCGGCACAAAAACTAGATTCTAATTTACAAAATCAACTTGATTCTTCTACATCTTCAAAATCTATTAATTTATTTGATGATTCTTTACAAGGTTGGCAAGAATGTCTTGATTTAATTAAAGAATCAATTGATAAAATTGAAACTTCCAAAGAATCCTCTCATGATGAAAAGTCTTCCCAAACTCAATATATCATTCTCACTTATATCAACTACAATCTATTACTAAGAAGAATTCAAAGAGATAAATTATTTGTTGAACAATTATCAAATAAAAAGTCTTCTTTAATAACTTATAGAGATGTTATTAGAATTTATGATACTATTCTTCAAAGTGTTTTACAATTAATTGAATTACCTGGCGTTCATAATGATGAAGTTTTTTCAAATGCTCTTAGTATTGTACAAGGATATTTTAAAGCACAAAGAACTTTCCTTATTGCAAAATCTTATCGACTTATTGATGAAAAGAAGGAATCTTTAGCACTTTTTGAATTGGCAAATAAATTTGTTTCATTTAAAAATGTTAATATTATTAACGATGCTAATCTTCCAAATGGTCTTGTCACAGCTGAAGAAATAAATCAATTAATCAATCAACTCAAAGTAGAACTTGTTAGAGCTCATGGTATTGCATTATTAGACGACTATAATAGTACTCCTATTGATAATACAACCAATACAGTTTCTATTTCTGATGATCTTACCGTTTATCCAAAAGGAAAACCAACTGAAATTTTAAATAATCTTGTAAATTTCAATCCTCAACTTAAATCAATCCCAATTAAACCAGTATTTTTTGATATTGCTTACAATTATGTTGATTATGATGATACTACTAAAAATGCTGTTCTTTCAACCACTACTCCTCCTAAACCATCAACTTCTACTCCTACTACTTCCACTCCTAACTCTGGAACTAATACCCCTCGTAAAAGTTTCTTTGGTGGTCTCCTTGGTAGAGGTTAATATTCATATCTCAATCTCCTGTAATATAATCTACATCCTTCTCTTTTGTTGCCTCCGGCGGCCGGGCTCTGCCCGGACCCGTTGTTCCGAGCTACGCTCGGATTTTCGTGTTCTCCCCACTTAGGTGAAAATATCACGTGATGCTTGAAAAGTACTCTGCCTAAGATCCCTTAGCTTCACCAGCTTTTCACATAAAATCCTAATGATCGTTTCTGGCAGTTTCCGATCAAAGTACTTATTACAATCTTCAATTCATATTAGAAAGCAATTAATTACCTACAGATATCCTATTGTAACGAAAACCAGAAGCAACCTTTTAAGAATTGCTAATAAAATGGCTCAGAATCCTTTAGTGTGGGTTGATTGTGAAATGACTGGACTTGATCCTGATGAAAATCGTATTATTGAAATCTGCTGTTTATTGACAGATGGTAACTTAGATGTTATTGAACCAGTAAGTAGAAATAAGATTCTAGATATTAATGAGAATTAATGATTTACTAACTTATAGAATGGATTTGAAGCTGTTATTCATTATCCAAAGGAAGTTATGGATAATATGAATGAATGGTGTATTGAACATCATGGGAAATCTGGATTGACTAAAAAGGTTTTAGAATCTGAAAATACTTTACAGCAAGTTGAAGACGACTTACTGAACTACCTTAAAACTCATATTCCTAAAGGTAAGGGTCTTTTAGCAGGTAACTCTATCCACCAAGATAGAATGTTTCTTAGAAAGGAATTTCCAAAACTAATAGATTATTTACATTATCGTCAAGTTGATGTTTCTACTATTAAAGAGGTTGGATACAGACATAATCCTGAACTAATGACTAAACTTCCTTCAAAACGCTATGGTCACACTGCTCGTTCAGATATTGAAGATAGTATTGCTGAACTCAAATGGTATTATGCAAATTATTTAATACCACCAAAATGATTGTATAAGTGATATTTATTAAGGAGAAGTTGGTGGTTGTTGGATTGATATCCATCTTAGATAGGTTGTTATCTTCTTATATTCTATTCTATTCTCCGTAATGGTTTATTTGACTATCGGTATAGAACTGTAACTCAATACCTTCGGCTCCACCAGTTTCCTACAATGTAACATTATGCTATTTTATTTATGCTTATATATTTATATACATTATACTATGCTATGTAGATTTCCTTGCAAACATATCCTTTAACGACCGGTTTTTACTCGTATCTGTCTTTTGTAACGACCGAGCTTTTACATTAGTATTCTTCTTTGTAGGAGCTTTTCTTTCTGGTAGTCCTACTGAACTACCCTTTCGCTTTCCAGACCTGCCTGTATCAAGAGATTGAAGAAGCGCCTTTTGCGCCTCTGTAGCTTTCACCCTTGCCTCTCCTATATCTTTAATATATGAATCTAACTTAGTGAAATCTAATCCACTCTTTTCAATAAATAATTTTCTAATTTCATCATTAAGATAACTCGATAGTAGATCAATTGCTAGCCGTTTTTTAGCAAGATCTATTAGTTCCAGAGGAATCTTATCCTGTTCATTGATATCAATTGGTGTTAATGGATCATTAACATATTGTTTATATAATCCACTTGGAAGGTTTTCTAGAATTTTAGTTATTCGATTATTAATAAATAAAATGAGTTTCTCTATTGACAAACGAAACGAAGTTTCTCCATCATCAGTCAAAATATCACATATTAACTCTAAGTTATTTTCATAAAGACTTTTTGGTAATGAATCACAACCATTAGTTTCTGAAAATTCTTCTATATATTCTGAAGTAAGATGCCTAGTTTTATTTGAATAAAGAGTTGGAAGAATAAGAAGTAAAGTATTAATTGGAGTTGCAACCAGCACTCTTGAATCGGAAATGATTTGATCCGATCCAGCTAGCAATATTGATCTTGCGGTATGAGAAGCTTGAACTGTTATTGATCTTGTATTATGTTCATTTGAACCATCTATCTCGGTTAATTCTAATACTTTGGTACCATTATACAAATATTGAGTTGGTCTTTTAGTTCTTGGATGAGCTAATGAAATTATCTTTAATTCGCCATTATTTTCTATCAAATCCCTTGGAAGAACTAAAGGAATAGAGATGAATTTATCTACTTTCTTATCTACACCATTCATTGTTAGCCGGGTTAATATATCAACATCAGTAGTAGTAGATCTAGAGCTTCGCGTTTAATTACAACGCGTATGCCTTCCTAACCCCGAACCATCAGCATGTCCCCGGACCAGCAGATGTACGTACAATCCGTGATTCGAGAAGCGGATGTATTTTTCAAAACCCAATTTAGTTAAATTAATATAATAATGCTTAATGCTCACGTAATTCCGAGCGTAGCTCGGAACAACGGGTCCGGGCAGAGCCCGGCCGCCGGAGGCAAAATGTAGTAATATAATAAGATAATAGTATATTTTATGCACAGGATGAAAGAAAGATAATGCAAATTTATGGACTTGGAGATTCACTGACTTCTTTAATTAATTTTGATTCTTCTAATCTTCGTGGGATTACTTCTACATATGTAGCAGGAATATAACCAGTTCTACCATCTCTTGTACGAGCTCTCCACCATTGGCTTGGGTTACCAGATGGATCTTGTTGAGAAAGAATAGCTACAAGATCACCTTTATGAAGTTCGAGTTCAATATTTGGATTTTCAGGAACAAAATCATATACAGCTCTACAGAATTGTAATTGAGATGGATCTATTGGTGCACCAGAATGATCATATAAACCTCCGCCAATCATTTGTCCTTGTTGTTGTTGTTGACGTAATGTCATTGCTTTAATAAGTTTACCAAGAAGATAGGGGAAGCCAAATACAGCAGCTAAGAACATTAATAATGGTTTGAATGATGGTCTTTGTCTGTTAGATGGCGATCCACCATTAGCAGTGAATTTAGCAAAATCTTTTGCAGTTAATTTAGATGCAGCATTTTGTACTGCACTATCTTTACCAGTTATTTTTGCTATTAATTTTCTTAACCATCTCATTACTGTAAAAACTCCTAAGATGGATCCTAAACTTGTTTTTAAATGACCAAATTGTTCAGCAACTGATACCATTGCAAAAAATGATGAATGAGTTGCCATATAAGTTGATTCAAGCATTTGTGCAAATCCTCCTACTGCACCAACTATTGATTCGATTAACTGAAATGTTGCTTGAGTACTATTTTCTAATCCTCTTACCCCATTTTGATCCGGCATTCCACCAAATCCACCACCATATCCTCCATACATGCCCCCTGATCCATATCTAGAATATCCACCATATCCACCATATGAACCATATCCACCCATACCACTGCCGTATCCGCCCATTCCAGTACCATATCCTCCAATACCACCACCATATCCACCATAGCCAGTTGTCCCTAATCCACTCATAGAATATGGATTTGTATTTGAATATGAATAAGGTGATGAAGGATTAACAGTTGAATTTAGTAGACTAGTTGGTCTTTCAGGAATAGAAGGGGATGATGTTGATGTAGTAGATGTAGTAGGTGTAGTTACAGATGCAGTAGTTGAACTAGTAGATGGAATAGTTGAAGTTGAATTAGCAGCAGAATTTACTTCCCAAGGTTTTGGTCGTGGAGGAGCTGCTGACATTGTGTTGTAATATTAGATTATTATCTATAAGCTACTGCAAGTAGACCTTAGATTTGTATATATTGAATAAATTTGTAATGAAAAGTTGCCCACTAAAAATTGAAATAGTCTTTTGCACTTGACTTGTTATGAAATCGATTTTAAATGACTAAAGAAAAAATGATTTGAATTTACCTCTTTTTTTTTTTTCTTCTCTTCTCTTCTTATCTCTTCTCTTAATCTATCTATCTTTCTTTCTTTCTCTATTTCTCTCTTCTTTCTTTCTCTCTTCTTTACTTCTCTCTTTTTACTTCACCTTTTATTTAAAACTTTTACTTCCCCACTATTCTGACAAGAAAATCAAAGGTTTAAAAACGTTCAATTCTCATATCATTCTCTTCTAAACTACCTCCCAACTCAGAATAGCCCACTATAACTTCGGCATCCCAAACCGAGAAATCCTAACCGAGATATGCATTAGTTCACCCGCTAACTAGCACGGCTGCACTCCCTTCACAAGCTTATCCACCAAACATAATACCCGCCGAGGCCTGTCTTTGCCTTCGGCGGCTGGGCTCTGCCCAGACCCGTTGTTCCTCGCGAAGCGAGGAATAGAAGAGTGTAATATATAAACCCCTTTTAATCTTTTTTTTTGTTTAAATTTTACAGTATCTATTCTTCTATTCATTCTAATATCCCGTCAAAATGTACTATGTTTCGGATCTTTTTTTTCGCGGGGTAAACAATTACCCCACTAATTACCGTCGATCTAAGTGGTTACCCCGAGTTCTCCACTATAACTTTCCACCTCAGCTCCGACTCGCACCGCCTTGCTCGTCACCGTAAATCCGAGCGACTTACTTCACTTGGAAATAATATCGGTAAACCGGACTAATTAACCTCTACTGTACACTTAGTTATTTTTTAAGCTCTCTGCGCACTCCACTATTTCGTCAATGAGAGTGAGTTACTCCGAAGATTTGCACCTGTATTTGTTTGTTGTACGCTTTTATTCAACTGGAACTACTACCTCCGTTAGACAAGATAACTAAAAGTCGTTATCCTATGATATTCGTTCATATTATTTATCAAGCTATATATAGTTAATTAACCAATATTCATGTTCAGGTTGAATTTTCAAACTTAATTCCATCGGAAAGTCTTCGGACCTTGATATTATACTAAGATCCGTCATAGCTAGTACTTTGAGTAATAGAAATAATGTTTAAGTTTGGCGAATTGTTAGTGTTATCTGAGTCACGCTAAAGTTAACTTGAAAGTAAGTTTATAACTTCACCTCTAGGACATGTTATCCAGTCCGATAGTGAATCTCTTAACAGAACGCACTTTGATACCGAGTCTAAGACAATGATCACATGCACACGCACTGCTTCACATTATGAGAGAGCTCTCAAACTTGACTGTCATGTACAGCCTGCACGATGTTAACGGCGAAGCTCTTAGTGGTCATGGAAGAATGGGGTTAGCAATGAGAGAGAGTGGAGTAGTTAGTACCAGTTAATATTAATAGTTAGGCCAACCAACTTCACAATAACGTGAATGGTTTCCAAAAAGAGGTCAATTATAACTAACTATTGTTTTTGCTCACAAGACGAGCAAACAACCCCCCATAACGGAGTACTATAATATACCTTCGTGCACGGCTTAACGTTAATGATTACTTCATAATAATATTTCTGCAGGGTGTTATTGAAAAAATATATGCGACATTGTTAGATAGTGCCAAGCAGAACACGGTTAGAAGTGTAAATTAGTAAAGAAGCTTATTCAATACTTAAATAAGACAACAAAAGGTAGATAAGGGGTTAAATAGAAGATAAGGGATAATAGCTTAGGAAAGTAATTAATTAAGAATAAAAGAATTACTCAAATAGTCTTTTTACTTAATTCATTGTGTTAGTTGATAATTGGTGGGGTGCACCTAATACTAAGCTTCTACCATTTGTGGGGTTAATTTTATAGTTTGTCAAAAAGATTTAAGTACAGAGTAATGATGTATTTTATTTGATTATTTACTTTTTGTGTCTGTTACTTGCTAATGTATTATTTGATTTCTTTCTAGATTTAATGTATTAGCGGTATTAGATTTTCATTGTCTTGCAAGAATTGTAAAGGTGGCTAAAGATGAAACCTCCGGAGATATCTTTACCTCCTCCTTCAGCTTCTCATTCAGCTTCTCATTTACCACCTCACTCACCTTCTCATTCACCTCCTCATTCACCTCCTCATTCACCCCCTCATTCACCTCCTTTACCTCAATTAAGTCCTAGATTTTCAACTCAATATGATGATTCTGCTTTAAGCATTCTTCAAAGAGTTTCTAATAAAGTTTTCAAAAGATTCTCAAATACTCCTGATCCACTTATCAATAAATTATTTTCTCATTCAACAAGTTCATTACCAGATATGTTTACTAATGAAATAACCACTGTTAAATCAAATAATAGTGTTAGTAGTTATAATGGTGGTCAAAGTATAAAAAGAAATAGAACCTTTTCTTCATCTGCTTTATCATTATCTTCACTCCATATCAATTTAACAGGAAATAGTAATTCAGATGATGAATTGTTACCATCATTTGGTCCAGTTACAATTCGTCGGAATAGTGGATTATCAAGAAGTTCAAGTGAATCTTTGAAAGATAATTATATAGCAGTACCAGTTATTGAACATGAAGATGATACTAATATATCATCTTCTACATCTTCAACAAATAGTATATTGGTGAATCAATATAGTAGTAGTCCATTGACAAGTAATGTAACAAATGCTGTATCTGGCAGTATAGCTAATAGTGATATTCCAACTGCTACTACTGCTACTAGTACTGCTGCTACTCCATCAAACATCACTCTTATTACTCTACCTTCATCTAACACTGCCATTACCACTGCCACTGCCACTACCACTACCACTACCACTACCACTACCACCTCCTCCCCCACTTCCAACTCATCACTATCATCATCTTCTCCTTCTTCTGTTACTATTCCAGAACTCCTTCAACGTGGTGTTTCATTTTTACGTATTACCCATCGTAAAAGAGCTCAGAAAATCTTTGTTCTTAATCCAGAACTTGGTATTGTCACTTGGGATTCAAAAACTTCTTCAAAATTTTTTATTGATAAAATTTTTGAAATTCATGTTGGTAATGACGCTAGGAATTATCGTGAAGAATTAAAAGTTTCAATTGAACATGAACCTCGTTGGGCATCAATTATTTATTCAAAATCTGATAGTAAAAAGCTAAAAGCTCTTCATATTGTTGCAACTTCTCAAAAGGAATTTGATATTTTTGTTGATATTCTTCGTCAATTAGTAAAGTATAGAAGAGAAATCATGTCTGGTTTAGCAATGCCTGGTGAAAAGTTTGTTGATGTACATTGGAATAAATATGTAACAAAGGAAAGTGATGGTGAAGAAAGATTATCATTTGAAAATGTTGAACGATTAGCTAGACGTTTACATATAAATTGTTCAAAGAAATATCTTGAATCAAAATTTAAACAAGCAGATATTGATGAATCAGGATTTCTTGATTTTAAAGAATTTCAAAATTTTGTTAAATTGTTAAAATGGAGAGGAGATATTGCACATATTTTTAATGATATAGCTGATGATATTAATGGATTAACAGTTCAAGGTTTGGAAAGATTTTTTCACGATATTCAAAAGGATACTAGTATTGAATTTTCTGCAATTGAAAAGATTTTTAAAAAGCATTCAGTTAAAGGACAATCAGGAAATGAAATCACACCATCTGATAATACTATACCAACACTTAATGTTGAACAATTTTCTGATATCTTAAGATCAATTTCATATTTTCCTCCTTTAAAAACATTACATCAAGATTTCACAAGACCTCTTAATGAATATCTTATTTCATCATCTCATAATACTTATTTACTTGGTAGACAAGTAGCAGGGCCATCTTCTGTAGAAGCTTATATTCGTACTCTTCAAAATGGTTGTAGATGTGTTGAAATTGATTGTTGGGATGGTGAAACTGGTCCTATAGTATGTCATGGCCATAGATTTACTACAACAATTGAATTTTCTGATGTTATTGAAACAATTCATAAATATGGATTTATTTCAAGTCCTTATCCTTTAATTTTATCACTTGAAATTCATTGTTCTGTTGAGAATCAACTCAAAATGGTCGAAAGTTTGGTTAATATTTTAGGTACTCAATTAATAACTGAACCAATTAATGATGATGATAATCAATTACCATGTCCTGAAGATCTTAAACATAAAGTTTTAATTAAAGTAAAATCTGAAAGTACTACATCAACAACAAATTTAAAAAATCCTCCTCCTGCTCCTCCACCTCATACTGATACAAATTTAAGTACGACTACTGAATCATCTGTTAGTAGTATTAGTGATGATCCATCTTCAAAATCACCAAAATCTCGTAGAAAATCAACTTCTAATCAATCAAAAGTTTGCAAACAATTAGCTGATTTGGGAATTTACTTTAGTGGAATTAAGTTTCGAAATTTCTCTTTACCAATATCTAAAACAACAAATCATTGCTTTTCTTTATCAGAAAGAACAGTGAATTCAATGATTAAAGATCCTATTAAAAGAAATCAACTTATAAAACATAATCGTAGATATATGCTAAGAACTTATCCTTCCGGTTATCGTATGACTTCAACCAACTTTGATCCAATTCCTTATTGGAAACACGGAATTCAATTAGTTGCTCTTAATTGGCAAACAAATGATATAGGACTCCAATTAAATGATGCTTTATTCTGTAATAGTGGCGGTTATGTACTTAAACCAAGTTATATGTTATCAGGAGTTCCATTAAGAGCTGAACCATTATCTCATGTTAATAGTAGTTCATCTACTATTTCTACCTCATCAATTACTTCAAAAGCTAGTAGAATTCAAGCTAAATTATTACCATTTGTAAATAGCTCCTCTGATTCAACCCATACTAATTCAACTATTATCCCTCCAACTGATTTTATTACTTTAACATTAACAGTTATTTCTGCTCAACAATTACCACGACCAAAAGATTTAAAACCTGATGAAACAATAGATCCTTATATTACTGTTGAAATCTATGGTAATGATTCATCTGCTTCTTCTCCTTCTTCATCACCTAAACGTAAATCATCAATCTCTTCTGTCTCCTCCACCTCCTCCACCTCCTCAAATGACTCTTTTAATTCAATCACTAAATGGAAAACTCCTACTATCAATGATAATGGATTTAATCCTACTTGGAATACTACTAAACAGGTGGAATTGGACAAACGAAATTTCGATTTCATATTTATTAGATTTACCGTACACTCGGGTGATACAATGTTTGCTGTTTATACTGCTCGTCTTTGTAATCTCAACCAAGGTTATCGTCATTTGCAATTACAAGATTTGCAAGGAGAAGAATATATATTTTCTACTATATTTATAAAATCAGAAATATCTTAGAAACTGTATTTTATTATATAAATTATTTATTTGCTGTTACGGTCTCTTTTTGCCTCCGGCAGCCGGGCGCTGCCCGGACCTGTTGTTCCGAGAGTTGCTCGGAAGTTAGCTAAGATCCATTTGTCCTGTGGATAATAATCTTGTTGCTCCTGAGAGGAGTTCACGACGAATTTCTGGAGTGATTGATGGATGGGAGTGGACTTTAAGAACTGCCATTAATGCATCTCTTTGATCTTCTGTAATATCATTCTTATATCTTTGTGCAAATACTAATAAAGATTGATGCCAAACTACCGGCAATTTGGATTGAACTGCTCGGAATTGTATGAAATGAAATACTATTCCATCTACTACCTTATACGGTAATGCATATTTCTTATCAAGAAGAATCTTAATAAATAATGAATTTGGTCCTGAATATTCCATATCTGCTAATCTCAATAATGCAGCTGCTGAATGTAATGCTGGTACTGATACTTTACTAAGAATTGATCCAGCAATAACTGCTTCTTTTAATGTACATGTTCCTGATTCACATAATGGAAATAAAAATCCTTTGAAAAATGCTGCTGGTTTGTAAAGTGCTTTTTTGAGTGCTCTATAAACATGATAATTTAATGTTTTATTTGCTTGGATATCATCTCTAAATCTTTCTAATAATATATTTACAATAAACTTTTGTGATTGATTTGCTTTAAGATTTGATACAAATAATTTGGTAGCTTCATAAACTGCTTGGGTTGACCATGCTGCTGGATTTGTAACATAGAGAATATCTTGCCAGTTTCTTAATGATGGAATGATTTTAAATGCTTTTGGTAATTTACCTGATCTATATCTTGAAAGAAGTTCCCCAACTCTAGTATAAACTTCAATAACTTTTGGTGGTAACATAACTCCTTCTGGTTGGCCTTCTTCTTCATTATTATTTCTTGCTTCTTTCATTTCCTTTTCTCTGATTTTTTCCATGATTCTATCTGCTAAGTTTAATACAATTGTACCATCTTCATTTTCTTCCCCATCATTACCACCTATATATTTATTGAATAAATCATTTTCTTCAGGATCTATTTCAATCTCTTCAATCTCTTCATAATCTTCATAATCTTCATCTGATTCTTCATCATCATTACCAAAACGTCCTGTAATTTCTTCATCATCAAAATTGAATCTTTCCTTTAATCTATTTGGATTACTTTCTTCCTCTTCTTGTTCGATTTCTTCTTGTTGTTCTTTTGCTATTTGTAAAATTCTTCTTGATAATCCAGCATCAACAAATGCTTCCTTTTCATTTAAATCATCTGATGCCTTTTTGTTTCTACCTGATTTTGACTTTGCTTTAGATTTCAATAACCCATTTTCATTAGTTATTTCCAAATGTAAAGGATCATGTCGAAGTTTTTGATCGGATTTGCTAGTAATTTTTGGCATTTTAAACTTGTCTTTTTAGAAATTACTATAACCAAATAAATAAAATAAAAAGTTATCCTCTTGCTTAGATATTTCTTTCTGTTAACTGATAACTAATTTAAGCTTCACCTACTTGATTTTTCACTTTTGAAAAAAATCTTGAATCATGCATAAAAAAAAAAATCTTTAGCCGTTCTGCAAGAAACCCTGCATATAAATTTAGCACAGACACACTCTCTCCAGCATGATTTAAGTCCCGCCAAAGCCCGGCCGCCGGAAGAGGAAAATTCCCCCGAAAGGTAAAATAGAGAACGAGAGCGTGGACTAGAACTATAACTTGTATTTAGAGGTAGAAGGGATTTACACGTTTCCATTATTAAGATGCTAATTTAAAATATATTTAATATAAAATTAAATTAAATAAATATTAATAACTATAGCTACACTGTACCAACTTCTATATCTAACTTTCTCTCTTACATACAATAGGCTCTTCGGCCGATCTCTTCTGATAAAATGAAAAATAAATGCCCGTAGCCGTACCCTTTCCTTTTACCGTTACCATTCATAACGATCGACTAAAGAAGTGAAAAATAAACATTCACTTCTAATAAAGTTTGGTAATTCACATTTATCTTTATTATCAATATAAGATAGACGAATAACTAATTTTGATTTAATTTTTTGAAACGTTAATACTTTGTTTATTTTACATTTAACTCTTTAATTGTTTAATACTATGGCTAAATTAACTACAAGAAGTACAGCTACTAAGGCCACAAATGGTACTACCAAACTACAAAAAAAGGGCAATAAAGCCTCCTCTACTCCATATACACGTCCTGGTAGAAAAACTGCTACTGCAAAAGTTGAGTCTCCATCTGCTAAACCAACTAGACCTATTGGACAAGTAAATGATATTCCTAATATTCCATCTCAAAAGTTAAATGTTTATGTTTTCGGTGCTGGATCTATGTGTGAACTAGGACTTGGTCCAAATGGGTTGGATGTAAAACGCCCAAGACTTAATCCATTATTATCAGTTGATGAAGTTGGTATTGTATCAGTTGCAACTGGTGGAGCTCATGTTGTTGCAATTGATCATAATGGTAAACTTTGGAGTTGGGGTCAAAATGATTCAGGAAATTTAGGTCGTAATACTACTGAAAACACTGAAAGTGAAGATTACAATGTAGATAATGATCTTAATGCATTAGAATCAACCCCATCAAGAGTTGAAGGTATTCCAGAAAAGCTAAATTTTGTTGATGTTGCTGCTACTGACAATTTATCTGCTGCAATTACCGATCAAGGTCATGTTTGGGCTTGGGGTACTTTTATTGATGATGGTAATAAAGCATTTAAAAGTGGTGTTGAAATTCAAAAGACTCCTATTCGTATATCTCAAATTTCTGGTGCTGTTGCTATCGCTGGTGGTAAAGATCACTTATTAATTGTTGATAAATATGGATACGTTCATTCATGGGGAACAGGGCAAAGTTATCAATTAGGTGTTGCAGTAAAACCTTCTTTAAGAACAAGAACTTTTGGACCATTGAAAATTAAAGGTTTGAAAAATATTAAATCTGTTGCTGCTGGTGAATATCATTCATTTGCAATTGATCATGATAATAATCTTTGGGCATGGGGATTAAACAATTTTGGCCAATGTGGCATTTGGGATGTAGATGCCGAAGAAAATGATCCTATTGTTAAACAACCAACCTTGGTGACCTTTTTTGAAGGTAAACAAGTAGCTCAAGTTGCTGGTGGTAATCATCATTCACTTATTTTAACTTTAGATGGTGATATTTATGCAGTTGGTGAAATGAACTTTAATCAATTAGGTATACCAACAGATAAATTACCACCATCAACTGTAAGAGAAAAGAATGGTACTCCATCATTTGTTCCAATTCCAACTAAATTAACTGATGGAATGTTTGATGATGAAGATGTTAAATTACCAAAATTTAAATATGTTGCTGCTGGTACTGACCATTCATTAGCAATTTCAAAGGAAGATGGTTCTACATGGACATGGGGCTTTGGAGGAGTATATCAACTTGGTCATGGAAAACCACCTGGAGAAGATGAACCAGAAAATGAAGATGTTCCAACAAGAATTAAGAATACTGCAACAACTGGTGTTACTATGGTATTTGCTGGTGCAGGTGGGCAATTCAGTCTTGTAGCAGGTTTACCTAAAGAGGAATAAAATCGGGGAGATTTTGCT
The DNA here is from genome assembly GCA_030583405.1 of Sugiyamaella americana. Taxonomy (NCBI): domain Eukaryota; kingdom Fungi; phylum Ascomycota; class Dipodascomycetes; order Dipodascales; family Trichomonascaceae; genus Sugiyamaella; species Sugiyamaella americana. The sequence continues at coordinate 52,806 of JAJMID010000083.1, forward strand.
ATTAATTATTATTAAACTTATTTTTACCTATTGACTTTATAATGTATTATATAATCGGACTTTCTGTATTTAATGAAAAAAAACTATAAAACGCAATCATTTATATTCTCTTTTTACATAAATATATAACTATATATTTCTCATAACTCTTGGTCTAATTCATCATCTAAATCATCATCCTCCCCATCACCCGCCAATAATTCCCCATCTTCTTCAATATCAACAGGAGAATATCTTTGGCTACTTCTAAATGAGCTTCTTGTTGTGTATCGAAGTGAATCTCTATTACTAACTTTAGATAAAATTCTTTCATATACACTTTTTGCTAATGTTGGAATAACTGATACAACCGCAATAACTGCAGCAATACTAATCACCAAATACTTAATAATTACTGGTTGATCATCATCTTCCTCTCCAAGCCTAATTTGGCCATATCTCTTTTGGAAATGATCCCATACAATATAACCAACAACAAGTGCCATTCCAATCGGCAACATAATAACAACAAATAAACCAATTCCACTTAATCTACCATGTTTACGATCATATCTATCTTCTTGACCAGGACATGGATGCGAAATAGTTTTATCAAACTCTGATCCACCATCACAAGTAGTCATTGGAATTCGTCTATAACCAGTTGGTTCCCAATATTCAACAGTACCTGGCATTTCATTACAAACGGCTTTATGATCAGGAGGAGAATATCCAGGAACCAATTGACAAGTACCATCATTAGCATAATAATAATTGAAATCACATTCAAAATCTTCTCTAGAACAAGTACAATTACGAATAATCTTGTGTGGTTTTAAAATATCCATATCAGGAGTCCAACCAATATAACAATTACGATCAGGTATTTTACGATGATAAAGAGCTTCATGACCAAATAAACAAGCTTCTTTTAAGAAAGGATGAGAAGGAGACCAAAGTTCAAAATCATCTTTATTTGAATCACCACTATCTAAAATACATTTACGATCAGTTAAACCAGTAAAATCAACTTGAATTGCAAATGATTTAGCACCTTCCTTAGCAGGTGGTCTACCTAATAAAACAAATTTACGAGAAGTATCAGAAGGAACTGTAGTAATATCATCAACTTTTACAAGATCATCAGAAAATTTATATTCATTCCAACTAGCACCTTCATTTAAAGAATAATACATTGTATTGGTTGAATCATGACCATTAACAATAGAAATAATTGAACCAGAATCACCAAAGTCCCACATGTATGCTCCCTTTTTGATTTCTTTCCAAGTAATTCCCCCATCTCTAGTTAAATAAGTATTACCATCCTTTTTATCAGTTAAAAATTCACCAACATTACCAACAGCAATCATTAAACCAACAGCAGAATCAGAAGAATAAGTATCTCTATAATCATCACGTTCAGTATAACCATGAAGATTTAAAGAACATTCATTTAAAGATTTACCTGTGCATTCATATTTATCACCATTGGAATCTCTCTCTGGAGGTTTAATATAGGACCATATAGCACCATCATTATGAGTGATTTTAGATTTAAGTTTCTTTCTTATACCAGATTTAGCTTCATCAAGATTAGCGACAACATTTGCCAAAGCAACTCCTTCCAAGCCGCGCATTTTTTCAAAATCAACATAACCAATTTCATTTCGATTAACACCTTCAAGAGAAAGAACGTAATCAGTACCATTAGAGTTTGATTTGAGAATAGAACCATATTCAGCTCTTGGTCTATCACTAACAGTAATATGAAGGAAAATAGCATTTGTAACTGATTCTAAAACGGTATAAGCTTGTTGATGATCAACCTTAAAATTAGGAGGAAATTCAGCATGAGCAAAAGTATCACCATCAACCGAAACATAAGCCTTCAATTCGCTTTTCTTTTCATCTATCTATAAATAAAGTTAGTTTACAATAATAACCACAAAATTTCCTCGCATGGCGAGGAACCACGGGTCCGGGCAGAGCCCGGCCGCGGCCAGGAGGCAGACCAACTTACAGTAGCTACTACAATAAATTCACTTTGAAAAGCATAACCAACAACGCTTTCAAAATGGGTCTTTTTAGTTTTGAAAAAGTCCTTACTAGAAATTAATGCTTTACTAATTCCAAAACTTTGAGGAACAAGACGATCACAAAATATGAGTTTTTCATCAGTTTGATGAAGTAAATTACCAACCCAAGAACATCTAGTAACATCATCTTGAAGAAGTTCCCAAGATTTACCACCATCAGTAGTATAATACCCACCAAGTTTACAAGAGAAAGGATTATCACAACCTTGTTCTCCAATGTAGATAAGCCAATCAATATGCTTTGGATGGAAATCAAGAGAGATGGATGCTTGAACAGCAGGATTTGCAGGAAGTCTCATATCAGTAAATGTATGACCTCTATCAGTTGAAACATGAAGTTTAGAATCAAAAGTAAGAACATAAAGAGCATTAGGGAAATGAGGATTGGATATAACCGAAAGAATTTCTTTACCATCAAAAAGATTTTCCCAAGTACTACCCTGATCATGAGTAATAAATCCTTGATCATAGTTATTTTGTACAATGATTGTTTCTTGACCAGGGAAATCTTTATCAATTGGAAGATAAAAGTAGTTAATAATTTCACCATTAAATAGATGGGAGTGAGATTTAACTTTACCATCAGCTTTATCTTTATCATTATCTTTATTATCACCTCCTTTGTCACCTTTATCACCGCCATCATTTGATTCTGAACCACAAACAACAGTCTTTTTACCATCTAATGTTACGCCATTTTCTTTAATACAAGTATTACCAGGAACAAGGGCATAACCAGTGGATCTTTCATAACTTTCTCCTTCTTTACATTGAAGTAATTCAAGTAGATATTCTTTTGTTGGTGTACATTTACCTTCCGGATTAAGAATAAATCTTTCATCACATTCATAATCATATTCTGTACAAGGACAATCTTCTTTTGAAGCAAATTGTTCATGATAGAGATCTCCAACATAACATTTAGAATCGATTTTTTTCCTCCAAAAGTATTGCTTATGACCTAAGATGCAAGTTGGCTTTGAATCAGAACCATAACGTGCATACCATTTTTCAAAATCTCCAGATCCATCATCTTTCATTATACATTTATTTGAGTAAAGACCATCAAAATTAATAGCAACTGTTACAGGTTTTTTATCTTTTATACGATTAGCCATAATTAGAAACTTCATTGATGTTGAATCAGGTGTTGTTAATAAAAATTGGGGATGAATTTTATCATTTAATTTAAAAATTGACCATGTAATACCTCTATCAAGAGAATATTTTAATTCATCAACTTCAAGCTTATCTTCAACCGCCAAGATGATATTTCCTTGATCAGCAAATTCATAAAAATGAGGACCATTATAAGCTTTAATCCACGTAAGACCAGAATCGTGAGAAATATAAAAATCTCCTTTTGATCTTGATTCTAATTTTATGCCTGTATTACCAATACCAGCAAGAATACCAGGTGCAGGAGAAGAAAAGATTCTTCCAACATTTCTATGGTCTAAAATAGCATGTAAATTAACATTACAATCATAAACACCGCTGCCACTTTTACAATTATTTATAGTTAAATATTTCCAACTTCTACCATCATCATAGGAAATTTTTGTACGAATATTATGCCCTTCTTTAACATTTGAAATTAATATTCCATCAATTCCTTCTACATTTTCAATATCAACTAGTCCACGACTATTACGTGAAGTATGATCTAATGATTTTGTAAAATAATTACCATTTGAATTTGAAGTATAAAGAGTACCTTCATCCTTTACGTCAAATGCAACATCAATATGAAGAGAATGTTTAGAAGATTCCAAAACAGTAAAAGCAGATGCATGATTAATAGTTGATTTACCATCATCAGGAAATGAAGCAACACTCCACTTTGTAAGATCAACAGAAGTTAATAATTTAATAGTACCTTTACTTTTACCAGGACCCGGTTTATAGTCTGGATCAACAGCAGCAACAAAATATTTACTCATTGTACCAAAATCTAAAACATTATCTAATTCCTTTCCATCAACTTTAATATATTCATTACTTCTAAAAAAATCACTAGACATTGCTAATTTTCTAGTACCATCCGTTTCAAGTAAACAAACAATAGTATCTTGAGGAATTGAATCATCACTATCTTCAGATGAATGGGCCCATATACATCTAAAAGATTTGTCTCCTAAAGAGTTACCTTTATTACCATTTGCAAAATTATCAGTTGTATAAATTGATTTATCTACACATTGAGGTGAATGTTTATTACCATCTGGACATTCAGCACCAGATACAATAACATAATTTGGATTCTTTTTATGAAATGATAAAGGTCTATTACCAGCAAATCGATTAATTGATTGCATTTTAAAAGAAGTCCAAGATTTCCCTTGATCTTTACTAAGATAATGATTATCAGCAGCTTTAGTTAAAGCATAAGCAATTTTATTATCAAAAGGATGCTCAATTAAGAATTCAATACCACCTTCTTTAATACCATCCAATTTAACATCCGACCAAGATTGGCCATCATTATCTGAACGTCTTAAAGTACCATCTGAAGAATGATATAAGATTACTGAACTATCTTTAAAATATAATAAACCTTCTGGATGATGTTTAAAATCTGAGAATGATATTTTTGGGTCAAACGCAACTGAGAGAGAGAAAGATATTAAAAGATGAAATATTAGAAACAATTTCATATTTATATGAATGTGGGTGGTTGAGATGTGGTGAATGAGTAGTTAATTGAAAATAAGTTAATAAAGAATGATAAAATGAGTAGATAATAAATATGAAAAATGTCTAAAATATACAATAAAAGCAACCTATTTTAGTTAGTAAAATGGATTACAAGAACAATTGAAATTACTCTACAAACGTACAAAGTCACTTTCCAATAAGTCTATTTAAACACTACCTCCACCTTAATAAACTGCCCTTTTCCGTTACCTTTTCCGTTACCTTTTCCTTTACCTTTTACTTTCTTTTCCTTTTCTTTTTCTTCTTTCTTTCTTATCGTTTCTTCTTTTCACTGCTATCCTCACTTAAAGCATAAACCTAACTATCAAAATAAGGAATAACGAAATCAATTTATCTCTTAATCTATTAACTGGCCTTATATGTACGATTGACAGTTATCGAGTTGGCGGATCGCCAACTACCGCTCCTTACCCATAACGGTTTGAGTGGGGGGCTGAGAGTGAGTCCACGTAGTTAACGTTAGTGAATTAAGCAAGCAATGATTGTTAACCTTAAGTTATGTTTTAACGGCGGGGTAGAAAATTGGCTTTGCCTTAGACCATTTTGCCTCTTAATCTCTCAAGCGTGCTATATAAACGAAAGTAAAAATAGAACGAGATATTAGGATCTTATCTAGAGATATATTTATTATATACAATAACATACAGCCTTTCTCTTTGTATTATTTAATTTGCTCTATCATTGAGTTTAATTAATTAATGAAAATTATTAACGAAAATTATAAGACAATGAAAAGTAAAAACAAAGAATAATTTAAGACACTATAAGGAGGATGTCAAACAGGGTGGTTAGAAGTAGGGTGGGTACATGCAAGTCAATCATGGGGTTAACCTTGATTTACTTTGACATTTTTATCTATATATATAAGCGTATATAATAATGAGAATATATTAAGAGCAGAAAGTTCATGAAACATATAGAGATCATATTCTATATTTATTCTAAAGAACGGGATTTATAAGATTGTACAAATAATTATATAAATACTTATTTACATGTATGCTGTAAATGTAATCCAATTCATTCAAAACTACCTAATTAACGAACACTCTAGGGACTCTTGAGCGTTCTTATCTTATCAAATGTCACAACTCATCACATGACTTTATCATTTTCAATAAAAGTCTATTAGAGACTGGCACTTTCGCAGCCTGTACAAGATTATATCAGCTAACTTGCGGCGTAGATAACATGAGGCTTGGATTGATAAGAACGTAGAAGTACATAGTACCGCTAATAAATTATACACTATATACTATACTGCACTATAACTTTATATTCTCTACAATAATGTCTAGAGATTTAAATCTAAAGAAATCATGGCATCCTGGTCTGTTAAAAAACCAAGAGATAGTTTGGAAGCGTGAAAAGGAAGCTTTAGAAGAAAGAAAGAAAATTATCGAAAGACAAAAAGAGATTGAACAAGAAAGAGAAAGAGATGAATTATTATCACTTCAAGATCAAGCATCTGGAAAGAAAAGAATCAAACGTTTAGAATGGATGTATTCAGAAGCAAATGGAGGATCTATGGGAAGTCATGATGATAAAGAAGAATATTTATTAGGAAAGAGAAAGATAGATGATAGTATTATATTAGGAGATAAAAGTGAAGAAGAAAAGAAGGAAGATGATAGATTTAAAGGGGTTGAAGGAATTACATCAACAAGAGATTTAACAAATAAAATAAAAGATGATCCAATGTTGCAGATTAGAAAGATACAGATGGAGAAAGCAATAGAAAAAAGTAGAGAGATTAGTAGAGAGAAGGAAACCAGTAGGGATAGATCTCATAAAAGTTCAAGAGATGGTGATAGGCATAGGAGTTCAAGGGATGGTGATAGGTATAGGAGTTCAAGAGATGGTGATAGGCATAGAAGTAGAGATGATGATAGGCATAGGAGTTCTAGAGATGATGATAGCTATAGGAGTTCAAGAGGCGGTGATAGGCATAGAAGTAGAGATGATGATAGGCATAGGAGTTCTAGAGATGATGATAGGCATAGGAGTAGAGATGATGATAGGCACAGGAGTTCAAGAGATGATGATAGATACAGAAGTTCTAGGGATAGTAACAGAAGCAGGAGTTATAAAGATGATGATAGAAGCAGGAGGTATAGAGATAGGGATTATGACGAAGATAGTCGCCGCAGAAGTTACCAAGATGATAATAGACATACTCGACACAAGAGTTCATCTTATGATAGCCATGAGAGACTCAAGCAATATAGTAATTCAAGAGAGTATCAAAAAGATAAATATGACAACCACCACACTGAATCAAGAGATAATAATCCAGCAAGGTCAACAACGTCTCACTCATCAAATGAAGAACGAGAGAAAAAACTGGCAGCAATGATGCAAAATGCAGAAGAACTAGAAAATTCAAGGGATGAAAGATTAAAAATATCTAAATTAAAAGAAGAAAAGGAACAAAAGGAGGATGATGAACTTAGAAAGCAATCAGCATCATATATAGGAGGTCAAGGGTCATTTATTAGAAGCGCGACAAAAGGGCTTGTTGAAGGATCAACAGAAGCACTTCGTAGAGGACGAATGATCAGCTGAAATCGTTCACCTAGCAAAAGAACAACAGATCCGAACCCGGGGCTGAATCTGACAAAAGTAATCAAGTCCAACTTTGACGACTAGGGCCAGTAATTGCAGAAAGAGATCGAGAAGCACGAACTATAGAAATGGTTGCATCAGGATTTTGGGTAGTATTAACAGTAATAAGTGCACCACCAAGTGAATTGGAAACTGATTGTAAATCATTATCAGGACATCTAATCCACACTTTATTAGAAGAACAATGAAGTATATCAATAGGAATAGATTCACCAAAAATGCCTAAAAATTGATAAAGAGCATTATTAATAGCTAATTTCCAAGTAATCAGATCAAAAGTAAGATTTTCAATATCAGATATACTATATAATCCAGTTAGTATTAATATAATAATTGAAAAATATTAACATTCACTTACGCTTCTAAATTTAAATAAGCCCAATCTGGGTGATTAATTGCAAATTTCATTGAATCATTAGACATGATTTCATAAAATCCAAAGTATTTATTTTGCTTATTGTGAAGCATGCTCTCAACCATTCTTTGATTTCTGCCGCGCTTGTGCGGCGGAGGC